>JAGFPH010003773.1:9378-30514 GCA_018207615.1 Philaenus spumarius
TTTTTTTTTTTTTTTTTTTTTTTTAAATTTCAAAGAAATTTGGTCTTTACATTATTCAAAAATTTCAGATTTACAAGTTATACTTAAATTTCAATCATTATTCTTATTCCAAAATACTTCACTTATCAATGTTTACTTTCACTTAATTATTAGTTGCCACAAAAAATTCAAAAATCCAAAAAATCAAAAAATCCAAAAATTAAAAACTCAAAAAATCAACTCAAAACAATCAAACATTGAAATCAGATACCACAATCAAATAACATTAAAAAGTCAATTACACATCAAAATCAAGTTTCACAAGCAAATATTACAATCAACATTACTGAAAAATCAAATTACACATTATTATTCACTATCAGAATTATCAATCAAATTGTACATCATTGTAATCATTCAAGTATCAGAGTTCTTATTGTTCATCTCACAACATGCCTTCAGGCTCAATATATCCTGCAAATTAACATTATACATCAATTGCAAATCAAAATTCACTCATTAATCAAATTTTACACATTATTAATTATCATGACAACAAATAAAATTCACTTACTTTCATCTTTAACCTGTGGCAACTCTACACTCAATCACTCTTAGTTAACACATTTTAATCAATCATTCACACTACAAATCAAATTCTTCACAATATTCAAATTTACATTTACATTTACATACATTCATACCAATTTAACACATCACCTACATATCAAATTGTGAATAAGACCTCTAAAAATGGCAATGACCCCCTCTCAGACAACGTACATGGATCATTCCATCAGAGTGCAATAATCAGACAAAAATGGAAAGAAGAAAATAAAATAAAATATTCAACGGTGTATGTATATGTACATAAAACAAGTTTGTGATGGTGTGCGTCAGCAAACACCATCCTTATAACTATGGAGGTTTATGACACCAGCAAACATACATCACTGATGTTCACCATGGTGAGTGAACATCAGCTACTTGGCCGTTTTTTAAAGGACGCCGTACCTTGAAATCACCAGACATGACCCAACATTGCTATCTCTATGACCCGCAATGATGACGCGTTGGGCCATGCCTGGCTACAACACATAAACTTGGATTAAATTATCTATTAAGTCTTACATAATCTTACATAATCATCTCTCATAATATAATCATATATAACATGCTAATCTATCTATGTTCTCATTATTTATTAACTAACACCTAATACAAGTACTACGGCGTAGCAAGGTTCATTGAAACATAGAATTTTCGCAATTCCACCACATTATAGGTGCCTACTTCCTCTCCTGTCTCTATCTCCTCCAAAACATAAGCATTTTCCATCTTTCTTGCTCTCACTTTATATGGACCTCTATACAATAGAAAGAATTTCTTTATTTCTTTCTTAAGTTGCGACGACAAATAGTGATTTTTCACTAATACTAAATCTCCAACCTCATATATTATGGGTTTCACATTCTTATCATGTAATCTCTTACGCTGATCCGCCTTCAACTTGAGTTGCTTCCTTACTAGCGCTAACCTTTCATCGTTATTCATTTCATTTTGATTTGGGCTTTCTACCAAATTCCTGTATATCCTTGGACACTTCTTCTGATACATAATCTCATAGGGTGCAAAGTTCGTAGAGTCATGTATGGAATAGTTTATGCACCTCTCTATGAATGACACATATTCAGGCCATCTATTATGCTGTTCATTTACATATATACGAAACATTTTCCCTAACTCCCTCATGCATCTTTCGCTGGGATTGCTTTGTGGATGATATACAGATGTGTGTCTGATGTGAATACCTTCCCATCCTAAAGTATCATACCAAACACTTGACTGAAATTGACTGCCATGATCACTCAGAATGACATTCGGTTTTCCTACTTCTACCATGTAACACTGTGTTATTTTTTCTGCCAAAACTTTCGAGATTGCCCTCTTTATGGGATATAATTTAACAAATTTAGAAAAAACATCCAACACGACAAAAATATATTTAACGCCTCCCCTCCCAACGGGCAACTCTCCAAACAAATCAACCGCGATTAAATCTAATGGTTTACTCGGTATTATATTTTTCATTAGTCCCTCTTGCTTTTGATTATTAATTTTGCTCTTTTGACAAAGTACACATCCCCTTAATTTATTTTTGATAATTTTTTCCATTTTCGGAAAACTAAATGTTTCTCTCAAGATACGGTAACACTTGCTGCTGCCAATGTGACCATACCTTTCATGACAGTCATCAATTATCTTATCTAACATAATTGTCGGTACACAAATTTTGTAATTATCTAAAACATTATATTTTTGAAAAAGTACATCTTTATAAATGATAAAAAATTTCTTTAACTTACTATAATTCTGATCCTTATTTTTTAATTGTTCAATTATATCTCTTAATTTAACATCATTTTGTTGTTCTATAATTAAATTTTCAAACATTTTCTTGATTTCATTATCTCTAAATTTCCATTGTTTCTCTAATTTAGAATTTAAAATTTTCAATACACATTCTTCATTTTTACGTATAACTTCCTTATCACTAATCCTAGATAACGTGTCAGCTGCAATGTTTTCTTTCCCAGGACAGTATTCTATTTCTAAATTATACTCTTGTAAATATAACATCCATCTTAATAACCTACCATGTGTAAGTTTACAATTACGTAGAAACATAAGAGCTTTGTGATCTGATTTAACTATAGTTCTATTTCCAAGAATATATCCTCTAAACTTCTTACAACCAAATACAATACTTAACAGTTCTTTTTCAGTAATAGTATACCTTAATTCAAAATCTTGCAAACTACGACTAGCAAAGGATACAACCATCTTATCACCATTTTCATCCAACTGATATAATACAACACCTAAGGCAATATCAGACGCATCAGTACTCATATAAAAATCCTTGTTAAAGTTAGGATGTTTTAACATTACACATTTCAAAAATTCTTGTTTGATCTTTGAAAAAACATCTCTTTCTTTATCGCCCCAAATCCATTGTTTTTTGTTTTTACCATTATTACCCAGTAAATGTCGAAATTGTGCCGTTAACTCTGCATAGTTTTGTCTAAATTTTCTATAATAATTACACAGACCCAAAAAACTTTGCAATTGCTTTAAGTTCCTTGGCTCTGGAAATGACTCAATGACTCTAATTTTATCTTCATCAGCCCTTATGCCTAAATTCGAAATATTATACCCCAAAAAATTTATTTCCCTTTTACAAAAACTAGATTTACTCAATTTAACTGTCACATTGAATTCTTTCAAACGTTCAAATAATCTTGCCAAATGTTCAATGTGCTCATAAAACGTCCTTGACGCTATGCAGATATCATCGACGTAAATGACGGCAAATGATTGGACCTCAACACCCATGACATGGCTAAGCCCTTTCTTGAACATCGATGTACTTATATTCAAACCAAAAGGTAATCTCTTAAATTGTAAATTTCGCCCATTAAAAGTGAATGCTACATACTTTCTAGATTCTTCATCAAGTTCAATCTGCCAAAACCCACTAACCAAATCAACACTACTAATGTAATTAACCCCCTCAAATCTTTGCAAAAGATCATCAATGTTCTCAGGAGCCTCCCTGTCAGGAATGATTAATTTGTTTACCTGTCTTGCGTCTAGACACAACCTTACTGATCCGTCCTTCTTAATGACGCATACTAAGGGATTTGAAAAAGGACTACACGAACTTTCAATAATGTCATTTGCAATCATTTTTTCTATCTCAGCATTTACTGCCTCTCTCTTAGAATGAGGAACCGCATAAGATTTATTAACAAACTGCTCATTCTGTTTTATATTTAATTTTGCTTTAAACCCTTTAATTTTACCTGGTTTATCCGAAAAAATATCCCTATAATAATTCAAAACAGTACCCAATCTATGTCTATGATCATCACATTCCAAATTAGCACCCATAATAACATCTTTCAATTTTGATTCCCATTCTAATTCAAAATTTTCATCCCAATTATTTTCCTCATGCAGTGCTTCATTGTAAAAGGAATACACTGTATCTTCTATCTGAGCTTCAATAGTATTTAACATTTCTGTTTCTTCAAAAATAGAACAATTATCTGTCTTACAAATTTTAAGACCACAAATATACATATTTTCTTTTTTATTAATGAATTTTGTCACAATTTCAAAATTTTCATTTTTAAATTTTATTAATTTGTTTTCAAAATCCAATTTAGCTTTATATTCTTTCAAAAAGTCACATCCCATTATAATTTCTAAATTCAACCCACTTACTACCAAAAAATTCATTAATAAAGTTTGATTTTCTATTCTAACCTCAAAACACACTTGTTTTGAAATTCGTTTACTTCTAGTTCCAGTTACCCCCATTATCAACAAATTTGATACAGGTAACTCCATAACTTTTTCTTTACTTAAAGATAACAATTCTTGATAAATATTCTCATTTATCACAGTGATTTCAGAACCAGAATCTACTATACATTTGTATTTTTTATCAAAAATCTCAATTTCTATTTCAATTATATCTCCTTTTATTGGTTTTGTCTTAATATCAGAAAAATTACTTTCATCTATTAACATACTATTACCTTCTACATTAATATTATTATTATCATTACATTTATTATCATTATTACGTATATATGTGGTCAAAATTTTATTATCTAACTCTAATTTCGGCTTTACCTGTTTAGGCAATACCCTACCAGCCGATCGCACTATTGCCTGTTCTCGTTTCCCTTGCGTTGTTCTTGTGGATTAGCATTAAAATTAGGACGTCCCTGTCCATTTACTCCTTGATTCATCTGTGCTGAACCGTTCATAGGAGGCCTATTCTGAAATCTCCCCTGACCATTATAATTACCTTGCCTATTATCATTCTGTTCCCTAAAGTTCCTATTTCCATTGTTGTTAAAAGGCCTATTCTGATTAAATGAAGGTCTATTCTCTTTAAAATGTCTATTCCTTTCTTCAAAAAATGGTCTATTCCTATTATCTATACCTCTATTTGATTCGTTTATATGTCTTTGGCTTTCCTGCCAGTCCATTATAATTTTTTCAAGTTCACTCAGACTCTCTAATTTACCAGCTAATATAATTAACCTTAATTCATCTGGTAACTGTTTCACAATATGCCTTGTGAAAGTTTCCATAGGCATAGGTGGGTCCAAAAATTGAGTTTGATGGTATAACCTCATTACGTAATTATGTATTTCTCTTATGTTTCCAGCATAAGGCCTACCTAACATAATTTTAACTCTTAAATTCTCCTGCTTATCTTGCGACCAAAACCTATTAAGAAATGCAATTTTAAACTCTTCAAAATTCTTCCATTCCTTTTCATGAACATCAAACCAAATCGCAGCTTCTTCTCTAAAATATTTTCTCATCATGACAGATTTTAACTCCCACTTACTATCCCTACATTGATTAAATATTTCTAATGCTTTTATAAACGTCTTAGGATGTGGTTCCCTTTTTTCATTGAAAAATTCTGGTACTACCGTTTCATTTCTTGCATCACCTATCATAACTACTGAATTACTGTCTAACCTTGTTTCAATATCATTTTTAAATTCTTCCAAATTACTACTAACATTCTTAAATTTAGAATCTATTTTACTAGTAAAATCCTCTTCCAGATCTTTTGTTTTCTGTTTCACCTGTTCTATATCTTTATTTACTACAACAAACTTCTTATCCATTTTTTCATTCATTTTAACTAGGCCATTTTCAACCTTGCCATCAATTTCAAGACATTTATCTTCCACTACCTTTACTTTATCAGTTAAGCTCTCATTTATGTATACTAACTTATTTTCAAAAGATCTGGCAGTTTCATTTACTTTGTTATCAATTACCCCTATTTTATTATTCATGCTATTAACAAGTTCACTAAATTTTAGGTCACTCTCCGTTCTTAAATCTCTACACTCCTTACGCATTATTTCCATTTCATTCTGCAACTTCACACTCAAATCATTATAACCAGCTTCAGATCTTACACTCAAATTTTTTATTTCAGTTTTTAAACTATCATTCATTTGTTTCATGAAACACATTATTGCATCCAACCCACTATCATTTAAATTTTCTTTTGACCTAACCTCACTCTCATTTTCTTTGATTATTTCACTCATCTCTGAATTTACCACCTCATCCTGCACACTGATGGACTGATCCAGGTCTAACCCTGAATCGTTCATTTCAACTCTACTTGCCATATCTAGAATTATATTTATCAATTCGAGATTGTTAGTTGCTTGCCACAACGCCTCAAAAAATCTCCAAAATTGCCACGACATCCATCTCGCTTTCGTTTAATAGCCCCCGAGTTGGACGCCATTTTGTAACTTAAGGTTACAAAAAATAATAAAATAATAATATTGTTTAATAGCCCCACGTTGGGAAAGCCATCTTGTAACTTATGGTTACAAAATTATAAATATATAACTGCTTTTGTTATTCAGCCCCACGTTGGGAAAGCCATTTTGTAACTTACGGTTACAAAAAATAAAAATATTTATAAGTTGTACTGTTAAAAAAAAAAATAGGGTTCGGTAAAAAGTTCAAAAATAAAAAAAAATATGTCTTAAATCAAAAATAAAAACGCTATATGTGGATTATCTAATAACTACTGATATCTCTTCATCACCTCCTTTACTTATTCACCTTAAAAAGAAAACTCGTCGCTCATATAATACTCAAAATCACTTATGTACCTCCTAGGCCTATTGCCTCACTTCTAAATTAAATCATCGCCCACCTTCACTCTCCATAACATCTTTCTCCCAGTCTCAACGTAGAACAATATCATATATTTTACCTTACCTCAACTCACCTTACTATTATAACCTTAAAAATCACCTTTACTTAAACTCACCTTACTTAATTTCCCACAATACTACTATAAAATAATGATCATAATATTTTCGATAATCCACATATAACCTCACTTATGCTTAGTCTGCATATATTTACTTGTAATTACTTATCACTCAAAAAATATTTACTAATTAGTTTAATTTTCTTAGGGGTGGGAACCTGGCTGCTAAAGTAATGGCTAAACGGACATTCGTGGCTATATAAAGAAATTCAAAACATCGTGGCAGCAACTATTTTGTTTAATCAAACATAATTGAAAAATGAATATTTACAACAAATAATATCAATGACATAGAACAATTAAACATATAAATCAATTAACTATTTACAAATTATACAAAGTTTTGTGAGCCATAGCTTGCAAATAAATGACGCAATAAGTGAAAAGTTTAAGTTAAGTAATTACTCAATTTTTTATAATTTTCTAAAAATGCAGACTTTAAAATTTAAACTAATGGCCATTTATTACTTACTGCGTTGTCTATCTCACTGTTTTTTACCTAGGACTTTTTATAATCACACAAATATGAAGCACTCTCCATTTCACTACGCGTGTTTTTTATCGAAGCACATTTCACAATTCTTCAGATCGTCTTATTATCGAAGATAAAAAATATTTCTTGTCGTCCAAGATTGTACTAATACTGTCACTCCTCTACTCTACTTTCGTACTATTCTTAATATTCAAACTTTAAGTAAACCATACTTTTGTGGTAAATGCAGCTCCCACAACATACAAGACGTAGAACGCCTTTCACGCCATTTTGACTCACTCTAATGCTTCTAGAATGTTCCGTAGCGTACCCACTCGCTAGGAACCTGATTCCCGGCACGTACGCAAGTTGTTTCCCTCTCTCTCTTTTCATTGCTTCTATGATCACTGCATACACTATCATATCAAGATCTCAGTACATTGAATTGTGTTATGCCCGTTACTATTTTCTATTTATTGAACTGTTTATAATTTCGACTGCCGCTTATTATTCGTTTATAACGCACTACTCATTGAAATAAAGTTTCTCTATGATTTTCACTTTTTACACACTCTCATATATTAATATGTTTTTTAAGTCTGCTTTTACATTACCTACTTTTACAGTCTGCTTTTATGTTTTATTATTTGTTTATAAAAGAAAGAATGATTCTACTGTAATTACTTTGCGTCATTAAGAAATGTAATTATATGAAAATTAAAATGATTAATATTATTTAGTATTGCGTCATTATTCATTTAGACCAAATCTCTGTTCCTTTAGTCACTATAGGAAACAGCTGACTCATTTCTTACTTTATTATTTTCTCTGTGACATGGACGTAAGTGTCACAATATTTGTAACATATTGCGTAATATGTTTAGCAGCAAAAGGATTCATCAACATATTAGACGTGATTAACGTACTAAAATGGAGAGACTTGGCTTTAAAAATATCTTTGAATGTTAAAGAACAGAAAAAATAACAGATTTTTTGATACAGTATATGTACGTAAATTCAGTTTTCAAAAATTAAAAAATATTTAATTTGTTGTTGTTTGTTTATGTATGTGGTACATACAATAAAATGGGTTGCAATAACGTCTTATTTGCTTGTTCATTTATGAAATATGTAGGTTATTTTTTAACAAAAATGTATTTTTTACGGGAACCTCGGATCAATTGGCCAAACAGATAACCAACCAGGGTCTCGGTACCGACCAGACCGGTTAAGAGGGGTTCTACTGTATATATTTTGTGTTAGAGGTTATTTTGGCTAATAGATTATGTGAGTTACCTATGAAGAAAATATTTGTCATAAAACAAATAGCAAAATCAAATGTATTAAAACAAATCTGGAAATTGGTTGACCGTGCAGGCCAACCCTAGAACTTCCCGCTTAGTTTGAATTTTAAACGCTTAAAAATGAGTTTGTTAAAATACCAAAAAACGAAAATTTGTGAATTTTTAAACAACAATAACTTTTGAATGCGTCGTTCGATTTTCATTTTTTAAAAAGCATTCTACGCAGTTTTTAAAGCACAAAAAGAAAATGTACAGGTTTATATTGATTGGTTGAGAAATCTGGAAGATATGTTAAAAAATTACCAAAAAATACCAAAAAACGCAAATTTGTGAATTTTTAAACAACGATAACTTTTGAATGCGTCGTCCGATTTTCATTTTCAAAAAAGCAGTCGATGCAGTTTTTTAAGCACAAAAAAGGTATACATGGTTTTATTATGATTTTTTTGCACGCTTTAAAGTTATTTTTAAAAAACATAAAAATTCCAAAAAAAATTTAGGTTATTTTTTTAAATTTCTTTGGATTGGCTCGATGGATTAACTCTCAAATCTAATCAGATCTAAGTTTTGATACACCCTTTCGAATGACATGTCGTAGAATTCAATCGGTTGATTCGTTTTTGAGAAACTGTACGACAAAAATTTATCCACACACACACACACACGGTCGGACATCTCGGCGGGAATAGTCAGAATGGCTTCCTGGGACCTCAAAACGTGGAGATTTAATGAAAACTCGACTTTCGAAAATCGGACCGAAATCAATAACTTCCCTTTATTGGTAGCGGGAAGTTAAAAAAGAGAGATAATCTAATATACAGTATAAACATACTAGATAAATACAGTATAAACAACATTAGCGGCTTCGCTACTCACTCCTCATATACACTCGACGCAAAATGTAAACCACTCATTGGAGTGTCTAACATACTAACATAACTACTGGTTGACTCACATTGGGATGATGTTTGAAAAGATTAATGTTGAGTAAGTCTTTGTTGATAGTCCCTTGATTCTCTATTTCTTCAACCAATCTGTAACAGACAAATCCATCTTACAATATTTTGTATGTATAAAAGGACGTACTGACAAAAAGTATAAGAAATAAATAACAGGTTACAAATACCACAGTTGGAAAGGTACAATTTATAACATAATGTTGCGTCCTTATTGTGCCATGCACCCATAGTAGAAATGGAAATCAAACACAAAGTGTAGTGATAAAGTTTGTTGTTAGAGGTAGATCAGGATACGGTGGGAGTGAAAGATTTAATTGTAAACAACTTGGTCATGAATACAAAATATGTGGAGGCAGACAATCAGCAAGAATGACACTACCTGTAAAGTTGACAAGAAAAGTCTACATCAATAAGCCAATTTAACAAATTTTTTTTTTTTTTTTTTTTTTTTTTTTTTTTGAGATAGCAGTTGAATTTTGCTAAACTCATCCTACTGAATAACAACTTGAAACATATTTAAAATAAAGACAGAAAACTTAAAAAAAAAATAAAGTACAAAATATTTAGTTTTGTTTTCTGTGATTATAGTTTAGAAATACATTTTTAGTACAAAATTGCAGCATAGAGTTTAACAGAAACTGAAATATTCTTTATATGTTCTGAAATATGTTCTTTAAATGGAGTCCTGAAAAGAAACTGTAAAAAAAACATTTTTTTATTGTACTTCCATTACATGAAAAGTGGGGACAAATCTTTCTTATGGCATCAATAATATCATCGGCAGTTTTGTGACCTATTTTATCTTTAATTCAGAGTTGAACTGGTAAAGTTATTTGCCATAATATAATATATTTCTTCCTGTTATTTTCAAACCGATTAATCCAAAAATCTTGAAAAATTCTAAAAGTTGAACTTAGCACAAATTGCTAGCACCTGTTTATCAACTCCTATAAAAGCGACTGTACATCCGTGCGTACATCATGAGTAACATATAATATAACAGCTGATTTCACCCATCATCTGTAGCGTAGATTATACTTTGGGGTTATGTTTACAACTTCAATCATTATAATTTCTTGTGAAGTTGGTTTTTTTTAATAAGAGTTATAGAACTAATGTGTGCTATAATACGTTATAAGATTTGCTCTGAGGTTATAAACTGTATATAAATAAAATACAACCTTTTGTCATCAATATAGTATTCGTTTATACAAATTTAAAGAAGCCTAAAGTGTATCGTTTGTTTTTAAACCTATTTGTTTAGCTTCGGAAACATTCGTACATCTTCGTCTAACATATATATTAAACATATTCGAATATTAATTTCTTCAATATGATATTAATAACTTTTAAATCATTTGATCTATCAATATGAAATAAAAAGCAATTAAGATAATATTTTTATATTTTTTTAAATATATAATAACATATGTAAATAACATTTTTTAACAAATAGAATTACAGTTTTATAATCCTCATAATTGTACACATTTACCGAGTTAAAAATCCTCATCAGCATAGTTAGGTAGGCCTAGATCAAGTCTGTTGTTTTAAAATTTTATTTTATTTTTTAATGGAGTATTTCTGGTGTATCTAATTAACCTGCCTGTGATTTTTCACGGGGGCTTACTAGTTATATTAATAAACATAACAGTCTGTGAGTCTCATAATATTAACTATTCTCACCTCCGTTCCAAATTTAAATCTTCATTGCTGATGTGTTTATAGTCTCGAGCCATCTTGAAAGTTTCTTTCCAGAAATGTCTCGAGTAATCGTTGACTCCTCTAGGAGTTACTTCTTTTATCTGAATAAAAATTGGACAGTTTAAATAGGAAAGAAAAACATCCATATAATCAGGTACAAAAAAGATTATTGGAATGTAAGTTTTATACACATTTTTACATTTCCTATAAGCATTTGCATACAAATATATATAATGTTATTAAAATAATTTATTATATACGAGGGCTGTCTTATAAATAACGAGACTGTGATTTAAAACAAACTTATAGGAACTGAACAAATCTGAACCCACATAACAAGTATTCTGTGCCTTTTAGTTGATTATGAATCACCATTTAGTTCAGTTGTTTTTAGAATGTTGTAACAAAATGCAATTAGAATGTTTTCAAACGCTTACGACAGTTTATGGGAACTACTGCCGGTCTTGTGGGGGCGTGTTTTGAGCGTCACAAAAGATTCAGATGGACGTGAGAATGTCGAAGATGATGAAAGTCCTAAGAGATCTTATACTTCAAGATATGAAGAAAATGTAGAAACAATCAGCCAAAGACTGCCGACTCACTGCTGGAATGATAACTGAATCTGTGAACATTGAAAACGCCACCGGGTGGGAAAATTTGCGCAAAGATGATCCCAAGGTTTCTCACACTGAAGGAAAACTCACAAGGAATGTTATGTTGCGGATTCAAACTTGTTTACAAAAAAAATCATTCGCGATGAAACCTGGATCTTTCAGTACGATCCTGAAGCCAAAAGATCTTCAATGCATTGGAAAACAAAGTCATCGTCAAAATTCAGAGCCAAGCTGTTTGATTTTTTCCTATGTCGAGGATGCAATTTTGGCAGAAGGCACACAAAGTGACTAGCAATAATAATAAGGAAGTTTGATAAGCTGAGAGAAAGAGTCTGGAAAAATCTGCACACTTTAAAATCTGTTTCATTCTTCTCCATGTAACATCTCCAATTTGAGAAAGGAATTTACTTTCAATAATATATAGAAATTTAATTAATAAAAATGAGCAAACAAATTTATTTAAATAGTTTTTTGTGTTAGATATAATACGTAAAAATAAATTGGGTATCCAAGAAAAACACACAGTTAAGTGAACACACAATCATAAACACTTCTTGTAATTGTATTGAACAAAAATGGCACGAACGTATTGACAGTTTTTTATGCTTAGTCTTTCTATTGCATTAAAACTGAAAAAGTGGAAATCTACGTTTTGGACCAATGAAAATCGCCTACGTAGTGGAATTGCAATCACCAGATTAGATAGTAAAATGGAGGTAGGAACTCCGTTAACTTTTCACATAAAGTGGTTTAGGCATCCGACTATTTGTAAAGTGCATATCTAAGTTTTTCATGTAATGAGAGTTACAACTAAGATCACTAAATGGTTAAAGTTGAAAGAAATTCTTTTTCAGAGAATATTCTTCTTTCTATAATGTTCCAATCACATCTAGATCTAAGACAAATATTTCAATAGCCTATATATTTATATTTCAAAGACCTAAAAATCATTGGCATAGCTCATTTGAAACATTTTAAACAAAAACCTGACTTCTTTGAGATTGCTATTCATATAGCCTAGAAAAGCCTAAGTGTAAAAACTAGATAATCTTTCCAAACTATTGAAATTAATCAAGCCGTATAAACAAGAAACCAGTAACGTATCAGAATCAATGCAAAATGTATCAGATTACTAAATTAAACCACTATGACAAATGTTAAATATTCAAATTTAGCCTAGAATATAATACACAACACCCGATGACACCAATTAGCAAAATTATTATATAAATTCACCATAATCACTAAAACATTAAGCATATACAAAAATCCATTTATTTAGTTAAGTAATCTTTATTTCATATTCAAATGTCAGCAGAACCATCCTTTGTAAATTAGCAACTAATCGAATTAGGCTAGAACATCGCAAACGCTATGTTGATAAGTACAGTCGACAAAACAGATGGCAGTAAAATGACTTAAGTTACAACAAAAATTAAATGTAAACGTATATCTAAAACGATAACCAAAACAAGTTTATTGAAATTAAATTATATCGTAAGATTCATTATGTTATTATGTAGGTAGAAAAACTAATTGTAAATGTAAATTAGCATAGAGAACAACAATTGCCTAACAGCTGACAAAGTCCAAAGCTACTATTATTATTCCGCGGGAATAGTAAATTTATTTAAAAAATAATATTTCAATATAACAAAACTATTACGTAATGCAACAATAATTATTCTAATAAATAATTATCGATAATAAATATGCAAGTGTACAAATATAGCAAATATCTTATTCATCAGTGTATAAATACGCTAAGTTCGTCTGCAAATTAGAACAGACATAACTTTAAGACGGTCATGTGGTCGCCGGTATCCAATCAAAATACGAGTTTTTCCATGATGTAGGAGGTAAAACCCGTACTAGGAGGAAGTGGCAAGGTTTTGAACAAGAAGGACGCGGAGTTAGTCTGAGGAAGAAGACATCCAGATACGTTTGCAGAAGTGAGGCTCTTTTTAAAAGTGTTTTTGAATTAAAAGTACAGTGGTAAATTCAGCGGTTTTCGACAACAGAAACTAGTATAATCTGTTAATAACATTATTAAACAAAGTGAATCTATTTAACAATCCCAGAAACTAAACTTAAGCTTAAATTTCAAAAATATTTAGACGCCAATTTTGGACTATTAGAATCAAATATTAAATTCATGAATGCATATATAAACAACCAGTTTGTTCATCCAAGCCGAGTGCCTGACTCCAAGATAAACATTAAAATTTAACAAATTGAAATTTGTAACTCATTTCTAGTTTGCTGTAATACATATAGATATCTAATTAAACATATATTTAAAAGTATACAAAGAGTAAGATATTATATTTCAATTCTAAGACTTTTGAGGTTCGTAACTATTCAATTTAAATAGTTTTATACCGGTTGTTTAGAAAAATCAGTTTTGGAATTCATAAAAAGCTGAATAATTTGAAAAATAATAGTGCTATTAAAAACTACAAACAAATCTTTATTCTCCATGAAAATATCTATATTTTGATATACATTTTGGGGGGAAAAAATTTTTGTTGTTGAAAATACCAACTTTTCTACAATTTATTTCTCAAAAACTGTATGAGATGTATGAATTGATGAAAGTGTAACATTAAAATATAGGCGTTAAATTAATAAAAAAATTATTTAATAAATTTCCTTTACATAGCCAACGAGTTATACAGCTTAGAAAAAAATGATTACATAGAGTAATAGTTTTATGTAAAAGCCCACAACTCCCAGTGTAATTGATATTTTTGAAAAATTATGGTATGTATTAATTCTACTCACCATTCTGCTTCTTTTCATGTGATAAAAACCTATGAAAATCCAAAGTCAGATTGTTGCCCTTAACATTTTCTAAATTGTAAAAAAACACCTGTTTTCTCTTGCTGTGAATGAAAATATGGATATTTTCTGTAAGAAAAAATTATTTCATTTGATTTAATAGTTTTACCGCTGTAGCAAATTGATAAAAGGCTTGTAACCCAAAAACCTGGAAATGATTCAAACACAATTTTCTAACTGTTTACAGCAACAAGTACATTTTGTAAAATTCAATGATTTTTCCGAACAATTGTGGCTTAAGTGATTGATGGCAGCACTAGCCTTCGTGCTTTGTGGAGACAGTTTTTAAGTAAGTTTTTTTATCAAAATATGTGATTTGAAGTAAAAGCTCGAGCATGTTGCTAGAAGCATTGTATTTGGATAACCTAATAGAACTCCGATCTAATGCAATATTTTATTCCACTGGAAATTCGACTTTTTTGGCGCTATCTATTGGGGAAACGAAGGAAGCTGGTTATAAACACCAATGCTTACAATGCTTTCTCCCTAGCGCTACCTCGCGGCGCGATCATGTACTATTTTCGCGACAACCTTTTTTCCGGCACACAACCCCCGTATGGATGCAAGATCTATTTATTATTCATGATCTATGCTAGAATAAGTAAGTTTCTTTTCACTGTTTTATATTTTAATTTGTTAATATCTGTGTATAATTATTAATTGAATGCTTAAATGTTATTAAAACTTGTGAAGGGTTTGACAATTAGCTGTAGTATGCAATGTTGGGTAATAGAGTGGCTTACCTTAAAGACTATAATAGAAGATACAAATATGCAGACAATGTTGACAAAAGTCAGGCATAAACTGATGGCACCAAGACGAGTTAACTCACAAACATGATCATCTGTTGAAAGGTTAGTGAATGGATTCTTGGTGTTTGGTCCAAAGATATATGTCATTGTAGCCAAAGCCCAGAGAAGTCCCTGTAAAACATAATATAAAACAATCATTTTATTCAACTTTATTATGTTACTGATTGAAAACCATTGCTGATTATAATTTGCAATAATAATGTAGCACTGTCAAATTTATCAAGGTGCTATAATACTTTATTGATAGTGAATTATAATTTCAACACATTAACTTGTAGTAGGTGTTTGACAGTGTAAAAATTATTTATTTATTTATTTATTGTACAATTTAAGTGAATTTAGAGTTCTGTTTGTAAGTCAAATGTTGTTAAATAGAGGACTTATTATATTTGAAATGTATTTTAACCCTTTCCCTGGTATCCCGTAGCGATTTAGTTTTTCCCCTCCCTGGCTTTCCGTACTAATCCGTAGTGGAACTTTAAATGCGTATAACTTCGCCATCTGTTGGAATATTTTAAAACTAACTTTTGAAACATGTTCAGAGAACATTTTACAGTACACTTGTATTTGATTTGTAATTTCTTCCAGCTGTTTACGGTTTTAGATCTGTGTTTATAATCATCTGTAGCACAACTTTTGTAAACCAAGAGTCACGTAAAACATGGCTAGACTGAATTTAAAATACATGGTTAATTTTTGTATTTATTAAATTTAGTTTTGTAGTAATCGAACACAAATAAAACAGACAGTTTATGGTCTAACAAATATAAAGTGTCTCCTAACATTTTTGTAAAAGTTATAACTGTGAGTGAACTTATTTTTCAATTTATTTTTATTTGGACTTAAAAAAAATTCAGTGCTGCATTAGGTAAGTAAATATTGTATATACCAATATAATATTAAGATATGGTAAAAATTTCATGTATATTGAATAAGTAGTTAATTAGTTATCATAGTTAGAATATAAGTGATAAATTTGGCCACTTAACAGGTCTGGTATGAGGCATTTATTGTCAATTAATTATGAATACCAGTGAAAGGGTTAATGAATCTATGTATAACACTGGGAGATGCAGTAGGGAAGATTCAACCTATCCTTCACAAATAACTTACTAAAACATATTTCCAATACAAATTGTTTTTGAAATAAATAAATATGAGCTAATTACACCTTAGTTGATTGTGTACACCAAATTTTATAAAAGGCTGAAATTGCTGGTCAAAAAAGTTTGATCGTGCAGCTGAATCGCTGAGGTGAGTTTAGCGAATTTCCAAAATTAAAACTATTTGTTTCAGGTTTTCAACCAAATATTTAGGAAATTGGTCGACTCACGAATTCGCTACTGACCTGCCTACGTGTACAAAATATATTATTGGAATTCGACCTTGTGAACTTAGATTATCGACTACATTTTGTGAGTTTGCATGTCAACCTTGCGGTTTCGGATCAGAAATTGCCCCAAGGTAAAATCTCCCAAATGGATTTGAATCAGGCACTTTTATGGTATTTAATGTTTTGATCAATTTTGAGAGAGCCAGACTGGCGATTACGTTTTTCAAAAAAACAAAATGTGCAGGATAATCTCCTACATTTGTTTTAGATAAAATCCCAAAAATGTTTCATTCCAGTACGAAAGTACTCAAAAAATTAATTGTTGCTTTTTGTAAAAAACGTGCTTCCGGTTGTTGGATTTTTTGGCTTAGAAAACCATTGTGTGTATGGACATGTGGGCTGAATCAAACGTAAAATGCGACCGTTAGAGTGTGAGCACTTAAATACATCTATATATACAAAACTTTGAATGTTATCATGAAAGGAGCTTACTGATCACTCCCAACTTTAGATCTAGCTATAAGAGTCATTGCAATAGCTCTTCTTTAATATGGAAATTTGGTAAAACCAATATTGATTACTTTCATGTATTGATCTATGAAAAGGTCAGACAAATTATGTTTCTTTAAGTAATTTGAAAGCCCTGGGAATAAAAAATAACAAGCAGAAAATATAAGTATATTCATGATTAAGTGCAGAACAAAACTAATACTCAATGATGTAGGTACCAATGTTTAAACTAATTACAGCATATCACAAAGGCAGTGTAGTTACAGGTGCAAGGCTACTAACTAGAACATGAAGGTGCATATACACTTGTGCGCTGTGCGGTGCGCATGCAACGAGTTCTGTAAGTTAGTACGGGGTGTTGGAGCTGCGCACGGCGCATCACGATCCATCTCCTGTCAGTTTTTTCAACGAACCCTTTGTGTGTTCACAGATCAGATTATTGTTGATTGCTTTGTGAGTTATAGAGTGGTCAGAAGAAAAAAGAATTAAGTTAATCAATGCCTATCGGAAAAACCCTCTTCTGTGGAATCCAACTAATTTGCAACTAATTTCTCATTATCATCAAAATCATTCCTCAGTTGCCTATTAGTTTTAAGAAACCCTTTTGTATATATTCAATATTTTATTTCTAGTCTGAATTCAGAAAGTAAATTAATTCAATTTCAATAAATAACTGGCTAACAGATTATGAATTTTAAAATTCTTTAGTTTAATAAAAATATTTATAATCAATTACTTCTTTATTATTTCAAGTATTCTTTATTTTAATGTATAGCTAGCCTGTACAACGATCTTAAAATTACATTATTTATAACAAACCAAGGCTATTTTAACTTCAGGCCTATTTCACATTTGATTGAAACCTAACTTTGAGGCCTATGATTACTACCAGCAATATAGCATACGGTATAGAAAAAGGTACCGGTACGTATAATTTATTTACACATTTGTCTTGAGCGGAAATTGCAATGCGGAAATAAGTGTCCTGCTTAGACATGTGAGGCCCAATCTTCTGCAGCAGGTTCTCAAAGTCAGAATGATCGTGGGTTTTCTTTGGATCGCTGGAGCTTCGTTGAAATCAACACTTCCAACGAGCCGCAAACGCGCGGCACGCACACTGTGTATACGCACCTTTACATTAACCACCCCTGCTGGAAACAATTCCTTCACACTGAAAAAACATATCCAATTGTACATCACCTAACCAGTATATAGTACTGTCATTTTGTATATTAAACATATTTAACCAATGTACCTAATTATTGTAAAGTTTTATAAATTAGTTTACATACTTCCTGCACATCTTTCTCAGTTGATTTGTTTACAGTCAAATACTACCGAGTTAAATTAGAAATGTAATTAAAGTTTACGAACCGCATTTACAGCAGGTGGCATTAATGACAGTGATATCGCCACACCAATCAGAGAACCTGTATTGTCGCCCAACACTGCAATGGCAACGGCAGGACCAGAGGGAAGCGCAACGAATGCTCCGACCCATAACGACTCGATCTCTCCTCTAAACATACAATAAAGTTATACAAAAACTTTACTGGATAAAAGATAAAAATGTGAGTTATAGAACCTAATCTTCAACTGTTAATGCTTTCTAAAAGATTATACGATTCAGTAAGTCTCAGAGAAAGTAAAGAGTTGAACATCTTGTTTCATCTGAAATACCTGGGCATTTACATCTGTGGGTTAATCTATTAGTATAATATATAAATATATAAGGAGTTTGATACACTATCTCTGTTTGAAGGAAAACTTTATTTAAATTGATGGTAATTTCATTTCTGTACTCTGACAATAATCATTTTGACTATGGTAAGTACTTTTTGTAAGAAAATGGTAAGATTATTCTTTAACCCTTCAACGTGTTTTACCGTACGTGATACGCCGGGATTTCCTTTCCATCGGCGCGTTTTGACGTATAGTGTACGCTCAGGAACATTCCATCAGATTCTTCCATCTAGCAGCTAAACTCTCGAAGTGATCGATATTGCAGTATGATTTAGACGAAATTTCTGATTGAAATACAAAAAAAAAAAAAAACAACATATGATAAACCTCTCATGAACACAAACTATACAGACTAACTTAATAAAAACCATGCAAACTTGTTATAACCGCTCCTAGATGGTTCTGATAAACTATCATTTACTTAACATGTAATATTTATACCGATAGTAAAGTAACTGAAGTATTGTTAATTTGTCAGTTTTCTTTAATCAAGCCTTAGCCGAGTGGATAGCGAAGCGTCTTCCTGATCAGAAGATGCTGGGTTCGAATCTCGGCTAAGGAGACCAGATATCTAATCATGTCTGTGGTTAGAGGGTAGGAGGGCGGAAGTAAGGCAAACGGTCGTTGGCTCGCTTCCAAGCTGACGTGATATGACTAGATATCTGGTCTCCGGCTGGGGCTGTTTTGCATAATTATACTAAGGTATATATGTATACTATTTTTTTTGTAATAGTTGTTAGAACTTTAATTTTGTTTGGTAGCCCTTGAAATACCATAAAAAACTCAAATTTGACAAGTATAAAAAACATATATTATTCTAAAAATTTACCTTTGTGTGTTTATTGTAGTTTATTTATTTCTTAACAATTTAGTAAAAAAAATAATGTTGCTAGGTTGTATAGAACCAGAGCAATTAAAGTTTCAGCAAAGTATTGCAAAATTAAGGCCTGACTTGTATAAAAGTAACGCACGAGGGGTCGGTCATGCTATAAAAAGTCCCGCGTTGAAAGATTAAACACTTTGTCGAATCTATGATTATGATGAAGCACCAAAATGATCCTAGCAATTAGGACAAACTGACTTACCAATTCTCTGATTGAAATAAAATAAATTATGAATTTGTGAAAAATTTTGTAATGATTTATTCAATTAAACTAAGTCTAAAACGAACACTATCCACTTAAATCAGTTGATAGCAAAAACATAACACAGTCACGTAAAGTAAACAATTTGATAACGCACCTGAACCGCTGATATAAATTGAGCGAATTTCCATGATTAAGTTTATAAAGTTTCAACAAACTATTTGGGAAATTGGAAAGGCACTGAATAGATGCCTGCATGAACGAAATAGATTAGTAGAATTTGTTTGGACCTCATCCTCAAGTTCCGGCTTGCACGCTGCTTTACGAGTTTGCACCTCATCTTTGAGGCCTTGGATTATGGACTGCTTCGTTTTGTTCGCATTTGCATCCCAGCCGTCGACCTAGGTAGATCGTTTTAGGGAAACAGACGGGCTATAAGGTTGTGTATAAAACGCAATGTGCAGAATAATATCCTATATATTTTTTTTTTATAAAATACAAAAAAAGTTTTATTCTGGTACAAAAAATTGTTACTTCCGGTTGTTGGATTTTTATTTTGATTTTTCGCACGTGCTAACAAACTTTTCCGAGTGATTTAAAAACCAATGTGTACCAAAATTGGTCCAAATCGGACGTAAAATGCGGCCATTACAGTGTGATGACATAAATACATATTTCCAATATTTTTAATGGCATCCTAAAATGTGACTTGGGAACCATGATCTGTGCTCCTTAACCACTCCCGAGCTTAGGTATCATTATAAGAGTCACTGCAATAGCTCATCATTGATAATAACAATAATAAACTCTGCTAGTTGGAGGAAAACAGAGAAACAAAATATTCTAATACAAGCTGAAGTGAAATACCTAATGTAC
>JAGFPH010003773.1:30614-42131 GCA_018207615.1 Philaenus spumarius
ATTCTGTAGAGAGATCAGCCACAAGTTCTATGTGGATAGCTTTTACCGTTAGACAAACAAACAGGCATAGGTATGCTTTTTGCGGTTTTAATTTTCTTAAGCGAGACATGGTTATCATGAATGGTCCTGCGTAGTCTACACCAGTATGTGTAAACGCTTTTGCTTCGTGAACTCTAGCTTCAGTCAACGGTGCCATCTTTGGAGTTATCGGTTTAGGATTCACTTTGAAACAGATGTTACACTGTCGAATGCGACGTCTGACTTGACCACGAGCAGATAGAATCCAATATTTCAGTCTTAGTAAGGCTAAAAGTAAATGTGACCCAGTATGCATATTGTGTCGATGGTAATGATCAATAAGAAGATCAACAAATTGTTCATTTTTTGGTAAAAGAAACGGATGTCGCTGGTTATATGGCAAGTCACTATATTCCAATCTACCTCCCACTCTTAATAAATTCTCTTTCATAAATGGATCCAGGTAAAGCAGAGTTTTCGGTACAGGCAGATTATTAGATAGTTGATGAATACATTCTCTGAATTTGTTGCGTTGGATGGCTTTAATCCATGCTAATTCCGCTTCTTCTAGATCTTTAGCGGAAATTGGATGCTTTACTATCGACTTTAATTGTAGAAACCTGAAGACAATGGCGGTAGCTCTCAACAACACCTGATAAGTTGACACTCGGGCTAGCATTGGTTGCAGAACAAACTCCTCTTGATGCATTGCAACAGAAGCAATAGTTTTCTGCTTAGTTTCTTTAGAGATCACATCAAGTGGTGATTTTTCAGTTGCAGCTGATGACGGCCATTCTTCTTCACGTTTTCTAAGCCAATATGGACCATTAAACCAACATGGGTAATTAAGCAATTCAGCTGGACTAAGACCTCTTGATAGGCAATCGCTGATATTTTCTTGTCCTGGAACATGTCTCCATGCATCCACTGTTACATTTTCTTGAATTTTTGCCACTCTGTTGGCAACAAAGCTTTTCCATGTGGACGGGTCAGACTTAATCCAGTGAAGCGTGACTGTTGAATCAGTAAATGCTGCGATGCTATTAAAACAATGTCGACTTGAGAACACCTTAACAATATGTTTTATAAGTTCTGACAGCAGGAGCGCAGCACATAACTCTAATCTTGGAACCGAAACTACTTTCTTTGGTGCGACCTTAGATTTTGCACACAACAATCTTACATCACAATTACCATCAATTAAGTCCGTCTTCACATATACCACTGCACCGTAAGCCTTTTCACTCGCGTCCGAGAATCCGACCAAGGTCGTCCGTAAACCAGGACATATTGCACAATGGCGACTAACTTTAAAGTTAGATAGAAGCGGTAATTCTTTACAAATTCGATTCCACTTATCGATGATATTTTGAGGAGGCGTTTCATCCCAATCCACGAGCTTAATCCATAACTCTTTTATTAGGAGTTTTGCTACTATGGAGACAGGAGCTAACAGTCCTAGCGGATCAAATATGCGAGCAACAATGGATAGCATATTACGTTTGGTACAAGGTATATTTTCAACTTGAATTTTGAAGAAAAGCAAATCTTCCTGAGGCAACCATTGCATTCCTAAAACCTTAGCGGAACTGTCTTTATTAAACTCCAGAGCAGAATTTTGTTTCTCTTCTTCTGAGATTTCATTGAGAACAACATCAGAGTTGGAACACCACTTTGTTAATTTAAATCCTCCAGAAGCAAACAGTCGGTTCAGTTGGTCATATGATGTCAATGCAGTTTTATAATCAGGAACAGAGCAAACCACATCATCCATGTAAACGTCTCGATTTACATTTTCGGAAGCGAGTGGAAACCGAATCTTTTCACTATCGGCTAACATTTTCAATACTTTTAAAGCGAGGTATGGTGAACTTTTGATTCCGAAAACCAAAGTGTTAAATTCATATATTTGCATTTCTCTGTCCTTATTAGGTCTCCAAAAGAACCTTTGATACTTGCGACAATCTTTGTCAACATTAATCTGCAAATACATTTTACTAACATCAGCAGACAGGACTATTTTAAACAATCTAAAATTTAATAAAATATCAAATATTTAGGCATAAAGTTTGGGTCCAGTGTGAGGCAAATCATTAAGCGAGTATCTGGATGTGGATACGGTACTGGCATTGAAAACAATTCTAAGCGGGGTTGATAGTTTTTCTGGTTTATATATACCATGATGAGGCATATAATAAGCGTCACTGTCATTTCCATGTATGGGTCCCGATACATAACCTTTTGAAATGTAGTTTTCCAATACTAACTTATAGTGATTAGACAGATCAGGGTGCTTAACTAACCTTTTTTCAATAGACATAAACTGGTCTTTAGCAAATTCTTTTGTATTTCCTAATAATGTTGGTGATAGCTTGAACGGAAGCGCCACAGAATATCTACCCTGCTCATTTCTGGAATAGGTTTCCAAAAATAGTTGTTCACATTTCTTTTCATCTTCACTCATGATTTTACACTCAGGGATCTCCTCAAGCGACCAAAACTTTTGAACTAGATCTTTCAAGGAGGGCTGCAAGATTAGACAATTACTACCAATAAGATTTGTACAATGGTTGGAGCTAATCTCTCCCATTATCAGATATCCTAGAGAACTCTCAACAGCCGTCGGCATATTTGGGGGCCCAAATTTCTTTCCTGAACCTGACAAGTAAGGCCATAGCGCAGCACCCAGTAGTATGTCTATTTTACCAGGGGTACCAAATTCAGGATCAGCGAGCTCAAGACCCTTAATATGAGCAAAATGATCTTTCGAAATGTGATGAGTAGGTATTGGATCGTTCAAAAACTCTCCTACTAAGGCCGATATTGTATATTTGACGGAGTGATTTTTTGTGGAGAGAAATGTTAACGAAGTTGAATATTTGGACTTAAGACCGCCAGATCCAATCCCTTTGACCACAGTGGCAGTGCTGGATTTCGGTAAACCTAACATATCGCAACAAGCTGGTGTAATAAAGGGTGATTGACTTCCATTATCTATTAAAGCACGAACCTGATGAAAATTCGCAAACTCATCCTGTATTTCAATTATAGCAGTAGCTAACAAAACATTAACCATTGGCGCGATTTCAATTTCCGAAAAACATGAACTCTCATTCGACTGAGATGTGGTTTTATTAGCAACAATGGAACCCGTAATATTTTTAGTAGTTGGTGTGGCGAGGACAGTGAATTCGTTATCCGATTTCAAGTTCATGTTTTTACTTAATGGTGTCTCTATCTCCCTGTGTAGGAGTGAGTGATGTTTGCGGTGACACTTTGTACAAGAGTTTTCTGAAGCGCACTTTGCATAACTGTGATGTTTGAGAGACAAACAGTTAAAGCAGGCATTGCATTTTTTAGAAGCATCCCACCGATCGTCGACAGACATTTTGTGAAACATGGGACATCTGTATAATTGATGTGTTGGTTGTGAACATAAGGGGCATTTTTGTGAGGTTAGATTCTTATTTTGAGGCTTTGTAGAGATAAATGTATGAAAATTTTTAAGTGTTTGTGATTTTTGTACACCAGGTATTACAGGTGGCTTCCTAGTTCTCCCTAAAATTTTTGCTTGTTCCCTAACAAACATTGTGAGGGATTCGAACTTAGGCATTTTATCTTTGCGTACAGTCATTTCAAAATTGCGTGCACTTTCACTATCTAATTTCTTTAGTGCAAAATGTACAAATATAAAATCAGATAAATCTTCTATTTTTAGTTGTTTAAGAGCAGAAACAGCCTCAACAAATTGTTCTAAGAATGCATTTAGCGATTTTTCCGATTCATGCGGAATTGACTTAAATTCAATAATTTTTGTAAGATATAAGGCAGCAAGTTGTCTTTGATCTTCATACCGATCAATAAGAGTCTTATAGTTCATAATTTTCGGCAGTAGGTAACACGCCTGTGCAATGGTTAGTGCCGGGCCTTGTAAGTGTGTAACAAGATAATTTATTTTTTCTAGATTAGTAAGGGTGTTATTCTCATGAATTAATTTGCTAAACAATTGATAAAAAACAGGCCATTTTTCTGGTGAACCATCAAAGTTACATACTTCCAGTTTTGGAAGGCGTGGCACTGCCTGCGCTACGGTTTGAGGATTGCCAGAACTATCTCCTTTTTGTTTACTTTTTATTTTATTTTCTATCTCTGTTAAACTATGGGCTATATAATTGCACATATCACTAACAGCGTCTAATGGAGCATAGTTTAGAACAAAACTTTCATCTTCTTCTAAATTTAATGATTGCCAATTATCTAAAGCGTCAATAAATTCGGATCTTAGTGACGGCACAGACTTTGCTTGAACTATAAACCTTTGTAAAATATCTTTATCCGACAATTTCTTTGTTAGATCGTAAACTGATTGTATACGGGAAAACAAATTATCTTTTTTAGCTAAGGCTAACTTGATTTTTTTTGTACCCGACATTTTGCTATAAGAAGTAAATATCTTATTTGTATATTTTATTTGTAAATAACGTTTTCAAACTACTCCCAATATTCATCAATAAATGTAAATAATTAGTTTCTTGTTGTTTGTTGACTAAGCCACATGAAAAACTTGCGTTAAGAATTTACAATGATATATTAATTTATAAGAATAGACCAGATTTCGTTTTGTTTGAAATCTAAGACATAAACAGTTTAGTTAGTTAGTTTAAATAAAATTATTAATTCATTATGTAAACAAAACCTAAACATCGTGCAGCTGGATGGCAGTCCGTCCTCAGATAAGAAAGTTTGTTTACTTAGGCTAGACTACTTTAGCTGGTTTCAGTGCGGGCAGAGACTTTGAGTTATATTCTTTCACTAAACTACACTTTGCGCGTAATAACTTGAATTCAGCTTAGTAACTACTGAAGCCAACATGAACATTACAACCAAATAAAATGCGACTATTGAAAGTAATATATTTTGATTTTTCTTTATCACTGTCAATATAATATTAATAAAATACTTTTATAAATTCACAATATAAATTTTTCACAAAATATAATGTTTTTCCCAACTCGACAGAGGTAAGGGAGTTCACTATCAGCAACCGATCCGTGGCCGAGGGACCAATGTTTTGGCGAGATTTGCCGATAATATAATTATACTAATCTTACCGACTTTGTAGGTGGACTGTATAGAATATAGTTGCTCGTTCTTCCGGATACAGATGCTGATTCAGCGAGATGAGGAAGGCGGGTGCACCCTGGCGAAGCGATGGTCTTGTCTCAAGGGAGACGCGGAGTGTACTCATTAATAGTTCAATCACTACTGCCGAAACTTGAGTTAGTCCCCTTACCCCCTCCCATTACCTCTGTCTTATACTACTATTTGTTAATAGGCACAAACAAATAGGTCTATGATTAATAGTATTGTAGTATAAGGTTGTCATGGCAACTAATACACCCAGCTGTGATTTTTTGCCCGCAGGTTCTTTTGATTATAAACATTGTCGAAAAAGTTGAACAGAAGGGTTGTAGAAGTTGAAAGGCTACATAAAACGGTTATTTTGCTTTAGCGGGTAAAAGGTGGACTTTTTTTAACAAACATTAAATAGGAAAGTTGTAGCTTAAGAAAATACTTTTTCAAGCCTCCATTTTAAGTGCTTTAAATTCGTTGTCATGCATTAAAAAAAATCCAAAAATTAAAATTAATAATTTGAAATTGATTACCTTTAGTGGTACTTTTCTAGTCAGTATACACTATCTGCAGTTTCAGCCTCACAAGGGCTACTTTCAAAGTTTTCTTCTCTCAGTTTTCACTACATCACACATGACACAAAACACACACAATTATAACTGTAAAATCTTTTGCACCTTCTGGTGGTCATCAAATTATTCATCTAGCACAGTCACTCTCCGTATTAATACCGTTTCCATTGTGGTCTGTACTTGTACACTCAGAGGGGAAGACTGAAAATAGTCCCTGTGAGGCTGAAACTGCAGTCACTGAAGGTAATCAATTTCAAATTATTAATTACGAGTGATCCAGTTAGTAGTATTCATAATGAATAAAAATTAAAAGTCATGCTAGAAACTTAAAATTTGGCACGGAGGCTCTTTTTAACATAAAAATTAAGTACAAAATTACATTGATCTTCAATGGAGGGGGGGGGGGATTAGAGGGCTTTAAAGGGAAAATAATAGTGATTTTTAAAACAGAAAATTTGTAATACAAAAACAATTGTACATGCAATTCAATTTTGTTTGACCCTTTAGCACCTTTTTTGGAACTGGAGGCCTCAGTAGTGATGGGAGTTAAAAGGCAAAAAACACGTTTTTTCTGAAGAAACTGGGCAACATTTCTAATAGACATTAAGTGTAAAAGTTGTTGCTTACATATTTTTAATTTAAGACCATATATTTCCATAAACGATATTTGTACTCTTTCAACCCCTCTCCCCCATACCCATTGTACACTTTTTACTTTCTCCCCCTGTGCTATATAGTATATGGAGAAAGTATTGTATTCGTCAAAATTTTCGAGTTTGAGTTTTTGGTGGAAATACCGTTTTGGGTCCCCCTGAACCTAAAAACGTGGTTTTCGGAGTGATGTCTGTGTGTGTGTCTGTGTGGATGTTATCAGACCTAGAGCCTAAACCAGTCGTCCGATTTTGATGAAATTTGGTATGGAGGTACTAATCCAAGGTATCTCCAGGCGTTTTTTTCATTTTTGTGAATTTTTAATTTTTAAGGGTAATTTTCTCATAAAAACCCTTAAAATAACGGAAAAATCAACTTTTCTCAAAAACGGCTCTAACGATTTCGATTAAAATTTTATAGTTTATTAGGGAAATAAAGTACTATAAACTGTAAAATTTTAATCAAAATCGTTCGAGCCGTTTTTGAGAAAAGTTGGTTTTTCCGTTATTTTTATGGGAAAACAACTTTAATACAAAATCACCTCTCCTACCCCACCCTACAAGTCACCGTGAATCTGTTTAATAATTTAAATATGTTTGTGAGAAAGTATGTGCCAGTTCCTGGTACCGTTTATTTTCTACAATGTTTATGATAAAAATATATAATTTACAATAGTTATATTTTTTATATTTTGATGTATGTTTTCTTTGAGGTTATTGTGTACACATCAACATTTAAATTTCTTATTTTGATGATGTTTTGTTGAAACGTTTTATCTATGTTTCAGTGTAGTCCCTTGCTCCTTACATTATGAAGGCAACATCAAGAGTGGTTACCAAAGGAAACCTGGATCTGAAGTGAAACCAACCCATGAGCAGTGAGTTGTACACTTCTAATTATATTTCTTTTATAACAGTTATAGTTACTATATTGAATGTAATAACATTGTCACTCATCCTGATACACACAAAATTATAATTTATTGGTTTTTCAAATCTATTGTATGAGTATATCCTTTGTTTTTTGGTCCAACGTCTACTAAAGTTTTAAATAAACTTACCTTTTTTGTTTGCATATAATATGACAAATCTTCTGCTTTTCCATTATTCTGTCAAGGAGTCATTTCGCTGTTAAAGTATGTTTGGTATAATATGAACAAAATTTTGTTGTTTCACAACAAACGTCTCTGTGTAACAACTTCCTCTCTATTTGCCGCAGTTGAAACATTTTCAGTTGTATAATAAACTTTTTAAATCTATAACAAATTTTACCTTGTATCCGTCGTGTGACTTCGTTCAGCGTACGTTTATGACGCGTTTCGAAACTTATGTTCCATCATCAGATATTAAAAGTTACATTACATACAACACAAAAACACTCAACCCACAACACAACACACACAACTATGACATGTAATTCGGGTAGACGTCTACTTAGAGTCACGGTCGAACAACTACTTGACTGAATTCAATGTTTAGTTGAGAGTCCGATATTCTTATCGCCGAATCGTACAATATGTTGGACTGATAAAGTAACTGGTCGCTAAGCAATTGTTTGTCATTATGTTTAAAGGCTTTATATATCTCATATTCTTCTGTAACATTCATATATCTATCCTTCACGCAAAAATGGATAGGTTCAAAATTTGTATTAAAATTGGTGAATTGGTGATTGGTGTCTATTAAATGGCGAGCGTAATTTGATTTGTTTCCGTTTATGTTTTTCTTTGGTAGATGTTCCTTAAACCGTTTTAAGAACGGCTTCCCGGTTTGGCCTATATAGAATTTATCACAATAATTGTCGCAATTGATCCTATATATCCCAGTTTTTCCTCCATCGGTCTAAAAAATTTGCGGCGGAGAATTTTCTGTATGTTGTTGTTGGTGCGGAAAGCCACAGTTATGTTGAGTTTACGGCGAGTGTTGCTTAAATTTCTGGGTAGATATATGAATGCTATAGAAGAATATGAGATGTATAAAGCCTTTAAACCCAATTACAAACAATTGCTTAACGACCAGTTACTGTTTCATAAACGTACGCTGAACGAAGTCACACGACGGATACAAGGTAAAATTTGTTATATTCTATTTGTGACTTGGATACTTATACAATGATTTTTTAAATCTATCCAATCTGTACATTAAAGTAATCACAGTCTAAAACAAAGGAGAGCAATGGACTCCACTCTTTGACCAGTGCTACCAATCATGGGTAGATTGAGCTGAGTAAACTTGTCGTAAGATCTGAACTAAACATTGTTAAATATTTTTGATCGCCACATGAGCAAGCAATTGTAATATTTTTTACAAAAAAGACTTAACTTTATAAAAGAGTTTTCTAATGTACAAATAAAATTTAAAATGTTTTGCTTTACTTTATTATATTGTATTGAATAAAATGTGATTTGTTGACAAAATCTAACATTTCATTACTTCTAAAATCTTGACAATGTAGCATGCAAAATTGTAAGTTTACATAAGGATGTATTATGCATTTACATTTAAAAAATCTGATTCAAGATTAGCGTAAAATTATTGTAATTTTCATTCCATTGAAAAAATAACTTTTTTACAAAACCCACAATTTTTACTGCCTAGCATACATTGTTGCACAACTGAATGAATGTGCCTATATTTTGTGTAGACTTCTAATGGGACTGAAAGAAATCTCAGCCTGGGACCGCTTCGTTCATTCCGTCCGGGCTAGACTTACTGTAGCCGAAGTGATCGCAGGATTTAAAGCCAATGCCTTTCTTACTTTTGATTTTGTCGTTCTTCTTATTATTGCAGCGTAAGTTACAGCATGTTTGTTTACTATACTTTAGTTTATTTAACATTTTGGTTTTATAAAATTTAGTTTATTTATAAATACAGTAGAGTCCCGCTATTACGAACTAATTGGGACTGAACACTGTTCGGTTTAGCGGGAATTCGGAATAGGCGGGTTTTATGAATAATATCAACTTATTGACTTGTTAAGGCGTAAATTAAGTGCTGGGACATCTGCTAGAGTCAGTTCTATACAGCGTTGATCGGCTCGGAGGAAAGCGAGGAGGAGGTGAACGCTCAAACTGAACTCATATCACACGTAGACGCGGCAAATGTTCCTGACCTCGCCTTAGTGTAGGTTTACACCATCAGTCTTTTTCCTTCCGTTGTGTTAAGATTCGGTTTTCTTCTAAAAACGTACGGGAAGGGATAGGTTGTTCGAACTGTCCGTTTTGTCATCCCACAGTTGTCTGTTAGTACCGCATTGTCTTGAAAAAATATTGAGAAAAAATTTGTATTCTTTCGAGATAATGAAAACGGATAAACGCAACTGGCAGGTGGCAACAACACTCCTAGTGCCTAGCTGTTGTATCTAAACCTTCCTTCTTTCTGAAGGACCTGGTATCCGTTTTACCGGACCCTTGTTGCCGTAGCTTCCTTCCCGCAAAACAGATGGAAAACGTGCGAAGGAAACAAAACTAGCTTTCATTCCAATTTGGTTTCAGGCGTTTTCATCAAGCTTAGGCTCTATGTGTATGTCTCTATTTAACTTATTTGTATAAATGTACGTTTTTCACAAAGGTCTTTTTAATTTATCCTATTTTTATGTTAAAAAAAAAATTGGTATAATTTCTGAACTCTGTTCTGAATAGGCGGATTTTCGGAATATCTGGGTTTGGAATAGCGGGCTCTACTGTATATATATTAATAATTGTTATTAATACAAAAAGGAAGAAATAGTTAAAATACATAGGTACATAATATATTTTTTATTAAAATTATTCAAATAACATCTTTTTAACAATTACTTTATTGGCATACAATCAATATACCCTATCTCATTGATTTATCATTGAAATGCAATCAATATTATTTTCTGAAGCTATTTATTTCCTGACTGAAACATAAAATCAGAGTAGATTTGAGCAAGTGTTTATGTGTTTCACAATTTAATTATTCACTTTTAATCCAGCAGTGGCATTTACCATTTATACTTCCAAGACTAGATATATCATCTTCAGAAGTTGAAAAACTACACATTTTTGAAACTTTAAGTGCCTACAACTCCTAAGCAAGTGGAGTTATAACACCACAGAATTATTTAAAAACTTCAAATTTTATTTAGAATCCAAAACGATTTTCATAATGTATTATATTGTTTGCAAATTGTACAGTACCAACATGCAATTATATAGTTTGTAGTTTTTCTGCAATAATTCTTGTTGTTGTGTGTTGCTTATGTGTTTACTGATTATATTCTCCTTGAACAGGATAATTGCTGCTCTGGGATTGGTCGAGAACAGTACTGTGATCCTTGTGGCGAGCATGCTCATCTCCCCTCTCATGGTGAGTCATCAAGTATTGTGATCAATGATAACAAGTAGTAGTAGTTATCACTGTAACCACTCTGTGTTCAATCACTGGGAGTACAGTCTGTGACAGACCACCAGTATGGGGACAAACAAATGAGTAAAATTCACTGTTCACATATTCATGTCTGATGTGGTCTGGTATCAAGATTGTGGCCCTAAAAGTAAAGAAACATATTGTTGTATTGTATAATTAATTGAAACTGATTTTGTTTTAGGGGCCTGTCATGGCAGGTATTTTCGGCTACATGATCAAAGATAGAAATCTTCAAACACTTGGCATTATGAATGAACTGTTTGGGCTGTTGTTGTGCGTCGTCATTGGATATATGTTTGGCATCGTAGTAGGACTGGTCAATACACAATGGGGCAACGGCTTGTGGCCTACAGAAGAAATGAAATACAAGTTAGTTGATGTTTGCTTTTGTTAGGGTAATCTAAATTTATTACAATATATTCAGAGTGATAGAATTACGTCTGAAATAAACAATTAAATTGAATACGCTGTTTAAAGTCGTCTGGTTGTGTTTACAGATATTTCTTTTCCACAAGGAAGCTGTAAACTACGGCATCTATTTAGAGAGGGTAACGATTCATGTCAAACAATATGTAAACATCCACCTTCTCTTGCAAGTTGTGCAATAACATAAGAGGTTAAAGCAAATAATAAAGAAACATATGTTCCAAAATAATGTACAGTGTATTGTGTTGTTTTGTTTTATTATTGTTGTTTGTATTTGTACATTAGGTATTTCACTTCAGCTTGTATTAGAATATTTTGTTTCT
>JAGFPH010003773.1:46662-56870 GCA_018207615.1 Philaenus spumarius
TATTTTAAAGTTTTAAATTGTAGATAAGAAAAGTCCTTTATTCTTATTGTGTGTACTAAATAAAATATCTCTGCCTATACTGTATGTAAGATGGTGTTTGCTTGCCAAGAAAATAGTTTTTTAAAAAAGGTAAGTAAAACTAATATTTTATCTTTGTAGGTTATCCTAGTAATAATATATAAGATATTGAGTTCAAATTTGGTGTAAATATTTTTTATGCATTCTTTTACCAGGTTACAAAAAAATGAAACATTGTCTTGAATATTTTTTTTAAATGGGGGCTTTTTAAAATGTTTTATGTTAGATATCTCTAAAATTGTTTAAATATTTGACTCTGTTGTTCCTTGGGATAGGCGGGTTAATCCGAGGCCGGTTAAGAGAGGTTGTACTGTATATAAAATAATAATAATAACAATAATATTGAACACACTACAGGCACCAATTAAAAGAAACGAAACATCTTAGGCCTATATTATATTACTGTAAGTGTAGGTCTAGAGCTTTTGAAGGATCTTTTTATTTTAGAATGTTGATTAAACGGTAATGTATTATTTGTTTCATGCAGATAGCCTTCTTGGCTAATATTCAGTATTTTTACTCCTAAAAAAAAAAAAAATGTTGCAGTAACCAACGTGCCTAGTTAGTTGTGCATTCGTTGTCTTTATCCTAAACTCAATAGGACAAACCTATGTTACCTATTAATACTAATTCACCGAGTTTTAATTTTCAAGTAAAACTCGGTGAATTAGTATTAATAGGTAAGGATACAGTCAGTAAGTTATATTACACATTATTGCAGCAGGAATACTCTATAATGTAATATCAATGATTGTTTAATTGCATTACTAACATTGGTAACTATGTCAAGTTTATGTTAACATATGATATTATTTGTTAAAATGGAACAGATTGTGTAGTAAATTTTGTAAAACTTGAACATTAATTAACTTACAGTACCATCCAATACCGGTTACAGTATGTTTCCAGTTTGAGAAGCTATATACTGTAAGTTATATATATTTATTTAATGTGTCAGTTCAATGTAGTCACTGTTTGTTCCAGCTAAAGAATTTAACGTTTAAAATGACAGTTCATATTAGGAAAAGTAAACACACCGAGTAGTGTGTAAATAAAAGTTAATTTATTTGAACAATAGGGCTACTCAATTTTTGCTCCAGATAAATACAAAATTATAGCTTTTCTAATAAAAACCTAAAATGAGAACTTTGTTGTTGCCTTTAACATCATAATCAACATCTATGCAACTGTATTATACGTGTGCCAAGTTTACATCACGTCTGAACATAAACCTACCTCCCCTCAGTATGTTTCCAGTTTGTTAAAAAGCTTATCAGCGATAATGTGCCAAATTCTTCCTAAAAAAAAAAAACTTGTATTATCGCTAGAGTTGTGTAGGCCTACACTGTAATTTTGTGGTTTTACTTTATTGAATTAATACATTTGCTACCAAGCAGCATTTACATGCACAGTCCGGTGGACTACAATGGATCAGCATAAAAAAAGGACTCTATTAACAGACTGGGAGAAGTGGGTATGACCTCCACCACAGAATGCGATTTTGATATTGTCAATTTGAGTTCTTATACTATACAAAAACCTTAAAATGTACATCTAAATTTTAAAATATACTTTTTAAAGTTTTGAAAATATTTGTAGGCTTCTCATTTTATATCAGACTGTTGGGGTGCAATAGGTTAGTAATTGCATGTTTATTTTTTTTTATCTGTTACAATTCAAATATTTCCCTAACTCTGTAAATAAAATAAGAACGAAATGAAAAATACGTATTGGAGCGAGAGAGATAGAAGTCAAATTGGAATGTCATTCATTTAGTTAATCCGTCATACACGCCCGACACCTAGCGACAATTATGCGCAACACTAAATACCACAACGAAAAGGTACAATCAAATCACGACTTTCAACTCGAATTAATTAAAATAAAATTACAAAACGAATCTGTAGACCTACATTTCCTACATCAAAAATATTCAAAACTAAATTCTGCATCCAGGAAAGCTAAAATAACAACATAAAACCAAGTCAATCGACAAAGATTTACGTTAAAACGCAAGGAGAAACTAGGCCTATCTAATTACAAATCGAAGAGAAGTTGGCAGAATAAATCCGATTACAAGAAAAATACATTCTTATTAAAAAATTAAACCAGGCCTATGAAAAGAACCAATTTTTTACACATCAAATGTCTTTGGTCTAAATCTAAAATAAACGTCGATAAGCTATTATAAATGTAAAACCAAAGCCCCGACCGACAAAATTTAATAGTAAGCGGATTTCATTTATGTAAACTCCTCCCACGAAACACTGTGATTGGTCCACGTAATTCTTGCCACCAAATGAAAAAATACGAAGAATAAGAAATATACATTCTAGAAATTAGATAGCAATTATTGTAATAAGGGGTTATTTAAGTGTTTTCTATAATTTAACTGTTTAAAATCATATTAAATTCATTGTAAAACATTGTTATGTGTATCAAAACAAATCCACACAATTAAATAAAGACACAATTAAAATAAATCACACTTCACGACTCCCAAACACCTATTACATTAACAAACCCAAATCCCAGAAGATATGAAGATTCATCAGGCGTTATTATCCATTTCCTGGAAAGGTAGAGAAGCCCCAAAAGAAGAACATTGTTAAGTTGGCCACTGAATAGTGCAGTTGATATAATTTTGGCTGTTGAAATTTAAAGAAAAGAATCGGTATTTGAATAAATATGAAGCTTATGAAGTTCAGTGTTTTTCCTTTATAACAATTACTATCAAATTCTAATCTACAAGAACAAACAACCAATTGGGTGAGAACTTTCCAATTAACTAGGCCTAGTCTATTTTAAGATCCAACACCAAACCAGTTACCTTAGAGGGATAACTTATCTATTTGAACTAAACTGTGAATAATAATATATACATATGTTATGCATATAGATTTACCAAGAACCTTTGAACTTTAAATTATCGTAAATTCAGTGATCCATTATAATACTAAATCCATTAACCAAATAACCTTTTTGACGATTCCATATAATCTTGCTCTCATTAATTTTGTACATATTTTAATTGTGTTATCTATAATCAAATTTGTTTTCTTTTTAAATACTTTGGGAAAAAGACGGCACCAACCTACCGAGTTAAGATCTTGTGTTTTAAAATTTTATTGAACAATAATTAATAAATTGTTTATCATCAAACTTAGTATTCATAATCTAAATAATATTGTTCTCTGAAAAGAAATATCATTTTATGTATTACCTGTAATAATACAGAAGTAAAAGATTGTTTTATAATTGTAACCCTTGTCGACCATCTTATTTTAATATAGATTTAATTGTAAAGTAAAGTAATTGTGAGGGTTGTAGTATATCTAAAGAACATTATAATTTTTAGGCATTATTTATTATAATGCTTATTATAATATTATTGCAGTAAAGGAATTAATATTAACTTCCTCTACCAGAACTAACAAACTTGCAACAGTATCAATTTCAATTGCAGCGTGATCAATTTGACTATCCAAAAATCCAAAATTCTCTTTGCTTTTTTTTTTACTTTGCATTATTTAAGTTTTTATATATCATTTATCTAGATTTAAAATGATCTCATTCAATATTAACTATCTTGTAATTCTTTGCAGTATCAAACAACAGTTGTTTCTTGTACAAAGTCAGAACTGAAAAGGGTTGTAAATGGAAAGAAAGCTTCATTGCCTGGTTACAATGTTGTACTGAAGAACACCATCCTTTTTCCTGAAGGAGGAGGCCAAGTAAGATTTTCAGAGCTATTTGTTACTGTATTTTATTGTTGTCAAATTAATGATGGCTTTGAAATTATAACTTTTTTTAGAGAAAAGTAACTTACATTAGATTAGGCCTAACTTCTACTAAGCAATTAAATTAAATATTTCCGGATGAAATATTATGCTGAACTTTGATTTGCTTAGTCTGTTTTAAAAATGATGGTGTTCAAGTTGATTGTAAAGTAATGGTGTGATTACTTTTTAGTGTACTGTCAGTTGCTTTATGGAGAGCCATCATTTATACATATTAAAGAAACTACTAGAATAATAAAAACTTGCAATTTTTGATATTGACATTAAGCCATTTTTATTTCAATGTTATACAAGTTGTACTGTGTAATAACTAACACTTAAACCATAATTACTTGAGAAAGAACACGCTACCCAGAGAAAGAACTCTATGAATCAGAACCGTTGTTGACAAGTATTACGAAATATAATTTCATGATAGTTAATGTTCATTCAATTGTATTTAAAAGTTGGGGTACAGGCCTAACTATATATTCTACATCCGCTGCACATTATTAGCTGATACATTAGCTTTGGATATGTAATAATATAAAAATAATGAATAACGAAGCTCGGTCTTGGTAAAGATAAGCATGGAATAATTTTTAAAATGTATATATTTATTTATATTGTAATACATTTTACAGATAAACTTATAAATGTACAAGATACTTATATAATTATAAACTTGTTAAATAATATAGGCCTACTTTCCTAATATAAGGTAACTTAAAGCAAATAAATCTAAATGATATATGAAATTTAATTTTCATAAATAAATCTAATATCTGTTCAATTTGTGTAACTATTGATGTTAGATTTGCGCTTTTGGCATCACTGTGTTTTGATTTATTTTGTTGGTTAAAATGGCTGTATATAATTTAATTAGCACGCAGTAGCATTTCCAAGAGTTGTTTTCTTTAATATTTGATGTTATGGTTGTAAAGTCTGGTGTTTATAGATCAGTGAAGTGTTTAGTTTCAGAATACCGTATGTAAAACAATATTTATTTCCATGTGGGGGCCACCTAAACTGATATACATTTAGTTTGTAGTAGGCTGTTAGTAGACATAACAAAGTAATTTGATTACATTTTGTTTAGCCCTGTGATTATGGAACTTTCAACTTTATAAAAGATAGTCAACAATTTGAAATCCCTGTATTGCAAGTAACTAGGAAAGGCAATGAAGCTGTTCATTTTGTAGAGACTGGCGTAGATGAAGGACAGATTATTGATCAGACTTTAGATTGGGAAAGACGGCTTGACCATATGCAGCAACATTCAGGTTAGTTCAATGTTCAATATGTTTAAAGTTCTACTTTGTTTTAAAGTTTTGTGTTTTATCGAGTCTAATAGACATAATAGTCGCTTTGATTTAAAAAAGGGTTATCTTATTTATATTTTTCAAAGTTTTCTCGATCTTATAAAAAGTTCACTCTCTGCCTTTCTCTTGGAGTTGTTTTTTTGTCTACAAAAAACATAAATTATGAAAGAATTAGGCATAAGAAAATAATTATACTAACATTCAACTTTTCAAAAGTACAATATACAGGGTGATTCAGAAATACAAGGCAATGTCTCGGTTGCTCATTCTAAAGCCAAAAATAAGAAAAAGGTTAATATAAACATAGGCCTGAAAACACTTAGTTTCCAAATATCCGCCATTTTGTTTTTTTACAAAATAATTTGTATCTAGAGAAATGTTTGACTGATTGAGTTCAAACTGTGCATGAAGTTTAACCTTTAACAATGATCAATCTCAAGAAAAATAAGCGATTATATCCAATCAAGCGTTTCAAAATGGCGGCTGTTTGAAAATGTCAAACCTAAATTACTCAAAAACCGTACATTTTAACAAAAAATGTCAAGACACCTTTTTTGTAGCTTCCATATAGGATGCTGTAACTGTCAAAACAATTGGATGAAGGTTAATACCCAATTTAAAGCTAATCACATTTGTATATATACAATATTGTTGTGTTTACTGTGTTGGTATAGGATGCTGGGTTGAACAAACCAATTGTTACACTGAAATGGCCTTAATTCCACCTTTATAATTTCTTAAGCGTTTTTAACTAATTGTTAATATTAACCTCTTTGTTTTTCTAATAAAATGTTTTTAAAGGTCTTTTGTCTAGAATTCTGTTTGTTGGTTAATTTTTCAAATTGTTTTCCACATGTCTGTAAAAATGTCATTATTGTTCCACCCTTGCCCAAAATTTAGGAATTTGAAGCTATTAGGTAGATAAATATATCATAAATACTCCCGAAATTGTCGGCTACTTTGAGATTAAGTTTTGTAAGATTAGGCCTAATTTACAATATTTCTGTATTTCTACAGGGCAACACCTGATAACAGCGATTGCTCACAATCAGTTTGGTTACGATACAGTCTCGTGGTGGCTTGGTGAAAGTATTTCACACATAGAACTAGGTTTGTACATTCTTACAACATGTACGTACATCTAGCTAGGACTCCCGTAAGTAAAGTAAAACTGCTACATTATGTACTGTATTGATAATTGGTTTTTAAATGTTGCATGAAATGATAGTATTAATGTAGGCTATGAATTAACCAACATACAGGACTGGTATTATTAGAAAAAAAGTCTTACACAAATTAATATTTGTTTACAAAAGAACATAAATAATGAATAAAAAATGGGGTTGTTCAATAAAAACACACTGTTAGAATTCACAGAAGACAGTGCTTTCATGCTTTATATATGCTTTCCTATGTTTTTCTATTAAATCATGTTTCCTTAGTTAAACACAGTGCTTGATTTGTGAAGGTGCGCACCAGTACGCCGTACTGGTACCTCTGATTGGGAGGGGGGAAATATAAAACGTAATTTTTAGAGCAGTGGAACGATGGACTATTGCGGCGGGTGAAGCGTTATAAAACTAGGTCTACTTGGTGCGTGACTAGATTGTACTTTATCCAGCTGTATGCCAGATTGTTACTTTAGGTGGCCAGTTGACTATCTTTCCCCAGAGTGAACAGAGTTATACAGAGTGGCTTTCACTATACTGAATGCATGCGGGGCAGTGAGGCCGGTAGAGACCGTCATTAGCGGCCAAATCTCGGCAAGACAGCTGCTCTTGACTCGTGCTAGCAATCGACACCGCTCAACATATAACGTCATTTATACCTCTAAACATTGTTCAAAAATTAAGAAACTTCACAGTTAGAAGAAGCAAATCTTGCTGAAGGCAATAGTGTGCTTTATATGTACAAAACTTAACACTGTCGAATGAGGAAAATGTTTTTCTGAAACGTAAATTTAATTAAAAAACAAACAAACATTACGTTTTTGACATGCGAGGGAAAATTTTGTTATTTGGTCAGAGAAAAAATTATCTGCCGAGATATGTTGCAAAAGAGTTTATTGTTTCATATCTGAAAACCATTTTCACCCACTGTTAGTACTTACTTAGCAATTGTTGATTATTTAAAGCAATTTAACTGAGTTTAAATGCCACGCTGTAGCTGGCTCGTCATGCAGTTTAGCCTACTATTATTGCATATAGTGATTTTGTTAATTAACTATATATGTTATGTAGAGATTTTTTGATATTTTTCCGTCAGTGAGTGAACCGGACTGTAACGAGAATAATGCGCGGCACTGGCTAAGCCACCATCTTGAGCGACCTGCCGGCCACACCGGCGAGCCCCAGTGTCTACTTTATGTAACTCTGTCCTCTCTGTCTTTCCCTAAACTCCCCGTCCCCTTTATAAATTGCAAGTTAAACATTTATGGTTTAATCACTTTTTAAATATTTAAGTACCTACGATCAAATTTACATGTGTTCAGCTTAACTATCTTTTTGTAACAAATCATAATTTCATAAAGAATGTAAATAAAACAAAAAAATAAAACATATAATAAAAGATTGTTGGTCAACATGTGTGTTTTTTCAAACCAAACATTGTATTTCATTTTTTAAATTATATTTAAAAAAATCTGTTGAAATCGAGTTCACTTTTTAAACTTGATGGTAGCCTAGTAGGCCTACGTTTATATTTTGTAAAATCTTATCATAGTAATCTCAATTAATTACAAATTGAAATCAAAATTGAGATTGCTGAGGTAAGATTTTTTACAGTTTATATACTTTTTAATTAGCCAAAAAAGTGTTAAAATAACGTTCAAAGAAGTCTATATTTCAAAAAATTTTCCCCCCCCCCAACCCAGTAGTTTACAGTACCGGAACCTCTTTTTTTACAAATCAAGAGCTGGTTAAACCCAAGTGCCAACTTATTTCTTGACCTTTTATTATATGGTATGTAATTTATCCATAGAATTTCTAATTTACTAAATACTAGCTCTAAATTTATAATGTAAAAATAAATATACAGTAAACTCCCGATTATCCACGAAATTAAGTGGCGCGGCCATCGCGGATAGTGAAATTCGCTGATAATCCGCAAAAGAGCTGAAAATAGGAAACAAAAAAATTAAACTGTAATTCCAACTTAAAAAACTCGATTTATATGCAGTAAAAGTTACACTTAACATTAAAAATTTTTAAACTGGTCAGCAATCACTCTTAAGTGTCAACCGAAGAGGGTGAGTGAAGAAAAGAAGGTGGGCGTGTCAATAGAAGAGAGAGAGAGAAAGGAAGTGAAGGGGAGGAATTAGGAAGCTGAGGGTAGAGTCATAGGCCGATAGGCGTTGCAAGGGGGAAGCAGGAAGGGAAGGTTAGCGACCTTGGCCGACTGTCTGCTCTTCGAAGCAACCATACGACTAGAAACAAAGCATGGCAGAGACAAAAATAGCAACATATGCCAGGCTATTGTGAGTTCAGAGAAGGCCTGTGGAGTTTTACTGTATACTGTACACAATGCAATCGTCAGTAGAGTTCAACTTTTTGCTAAATTTCTTCGTTGATCACTCGTAAGAAAATACAGTACAGATTTACAGTATTTTCCGTGACATTCGCGGATAATCCGCACCGCGGATCATCCGCCCGCGGATAATAGGGAGTTTACTGTAAATCGTTTTCCTAATTATAGAAAATACCTTAACCTTTCATATAGGCCTACTACATTCGTCTGCAAAACTTCGACCTCCATTCTCTTTAGTTCTCACTCCCAATAATTGTTTTAGATTATCCATGGCATAATTCATTAATCCATGGGATGCTTTACTTGTATTTTTATCATCCATTCTTTCAAATAGATCCAGGTATATTAATGTTTGATGCCAGGGCTGACTAGTTGTTATACATCTGGATTATGGAATAAAGAAGCGTGTTTCTGTTTAGATACTCCTGAATTGCCTGATGACAAGTTAATCCAACTAGAGAAGATAGTGAATTCTTATATTTTTGCTGGAACATCTGTTACTGTCAATGTTTACACGGAGAACGACCCTGAACTTAAGGAGGTAAGTTTAGGGTAGCTTTATTTTCTGTGTTCACAAACAATACTTGGTATAACAATAAAACACTAACAAATATAACTAAAGTAAAACCTATAATATATATATTGAATACCTAAAATACAAAGGAAAACAGGATGAAAAACTCCCAAAGACATTGTACGTAGGTACTTCATTTAGGCCTTGCTGGACTTGTGTTGAAACTTCATGGATTAGGAAATAATTCTGTCGCGCAGCTGAACCACTGATGTGAGTTGAGCGAATTCTAAAATTAAGTTTACATTTTTTAGGGTTTCAACCGACTCAGAAAGGCGCTGAGTAGCTGCCTGCCTGTTTTTACGAAATATATTAGTAGAATTGGTTTGCACCACAGCCTCCACCCTTACCTCATGTGCGGCTTCGTTTCGCTTGCAACGAAAAAAAATACTTGTTTCCACCCCGACCTTGCTGTCTCGGATTTTGGACTGCTTCGCGAGTTTGCATCTCATCCGTCGGCCTCAGATCAGAAGCTGCCCCCAACGTGGATTTGAACCGGTTACTTTTAGGGTATTTTATGGTTTGATCTATTTTGGGGGAAGCAGACAGTCTATAAGTTGTCTAAACAAACAAAAAATTGTGCAGAAAAAGCTCCTATATTAATTTTTTAACAGATAAAATATAAAAAAGGTTTTATTTTAGTACAAAAAATATTTACTTATGGTCAAAAACGTGTTTCTGGTTGTTGGATTTTTTTGGCTAGTAAATTCGTCCGAGGTACTTGGAAAACCAATGTGTGTACCAAACTTGGACCAAATCGGACGTAAAATGCGGCTGTTAAGAGTGTGAACACATAAATGCATGTAAAATGTTTAATTACACCTCAAAAAAGGTTTTGGCGACCATGATGGGTGCTTAATTAATAGTATCTAATACAGTTTTACAAAATATAACTTGAATAAATAGGAACATAAATTGCTCAAATTAAATATT
>JAGFPH010003773.1:61545-74191 GCA_018207615.1 Philaenus spumarius
ATTTCTTACTTTATTATTTTCTCTGTGACATGGACGTAAGTGTTACATTATTTAAGTAATCATAAATAGTTTTTTGTTTAACTACACTGCAACGTTTACTAGCTGCGATGTCACGCCATCGACAGAGTAATACGGTATCGGTTGCAGTAACTTTCACGCTTGTGAAATGATTCACAATAAACTACAGTCTGGAAAAACAAATGTGAACACATTGTCACACACAATATAGTAGGGTCGGGGGACTGGGTTATTTTTAGACACACCAGGTTTAGTATCAAGCGACCTTGTAAGAGAGGGGCGGGGAATACGGCAGTGACGGGAAAAGTTTTTTTCTATGTTATTTTTGTACATACAGTAGATCTTGCATAATTCGAACGTCTTTAATTCGAAATTACCGTTAATTCGAAGTTTCGGTTCAGTCCCTTGAACTTTGTATGATATAAATGTAAAAATATTATGGATAATTCTAAGTCAACTTCTTTAACTCGAATTATTTTTCAACACTAAAAATAAAATCTTGTGCTGTTGAAAGGATCACTGGATAATAGGTCACTGTCTGGTAGAAAGGAGGCTGGACATAAGGGGGCAGGACTTACGTATTTGTACATGTATTATAATTCTAGTCGCGGTACCGGTTTTTAAGAATTTTGCCTTCCGAGAATTCTCTAGCTACCGATTCTGTAGTTTGTCATTGATGCTCTGCCCAATCTCTGTCTGTTATTAAATCTTGACAAAACGTTTTGTAAACAGAACTGAACAATCATATTGTTTATTGACACTTGTACTGCGCATAACTCTATCCCACTTAAATGAACAACGTTACGGTTGTTTTTTTTCCCCCGAACATGACTTCAGTTGTACAGCCAATGGATGAGGGCATTATAAAAAATGTTAAGCATTTATACTGGTGACTTATTGTACAAACGCTCTTGACAGATTCATTGGAAAACAAAAATTTAAAGATCGGTATCCATCCAGCAGCAAGAATGTGTCACAATGCATGGTCACATTCAATGCTATTTGTGGCTCGAATTACACGGAACCTCGGATTATTGAGACTCGAATTACCGGAACTCTACTGCAGTTTGTACACTGGCCAAAAATAAATCCAAACTTTGTGCGCTGCCCTGCTGCCTGTTCAGAAGTGCTATGGTACGTGATTTTAGTTTTTATGAAATAACTTCGTTTTTTGTATATAACTGAACATATGTGAGGACCTATTTATTATTATTATTATTTTTTTTTTTTTTATATAATGAAACAGTGAACATTTTTTATATTTGACTTTTCTTTCTAATTTAATTTGTATTCAAGCTACATTAAATAAAAGTGTAAAATATTTTTTTGTGAAACAAAAAATGGCTCATTTATCAAAGAATAACTTTTTATATAACACACTGATGATATTCATAATATTACCACGTTCTATAGTTACTTTTGAAAAAAAATTATATACAAAACATTGTGTTTCATTTATATAATATATTTTTTATGATTTTCCAAACCGACAGTTGCATCGCCGCCTATCATTCTGGGCATTTAACATATTTTAATCTACTTCTAGGGTTAACTAGAAGGCCTATTAAACATTTGTTATTTACCTTTTATAAAATTTTATATTAGGGGTGTCCAAGTTATCAAACATCAAGTGCTGTGAATAAAAAACTAAATATTTATTATCTCGATATCATTTATAAAATAAACCCATCTAAAGAATCTTTATCTCTTGGTTATTCATTTCTCGAATCGGTCACAAATTTTTCAATTCGTTTTGAAAATCTCGATAATATTTTTAGTAAACATGCAATTTAATTAAATATCCCTTGCTGAGGAAGTGTGTAAGTGGAACAAAAAATTAATAATACAATTTTATATCAGGATAAAAAGAACTAGCTGTGTGCCCGTGCTTCTCTATGGTAATGACTTTTTTTGCTTATTAATAACTTAACTTATGATATAAGCCTCACCGTATCTTGTAGTTATTTATATGAGAATATTATCACACACTTGAAAATGTATATAGCCTACAAACATTTTTCATTATGTTTCGTACAAACATTTAACTGCATTAGATAATTACATTTTAAAATTTGGTAATATTATTAACCCTGGAATTGGCAGAAGGTCATGCATAACCCTCTCTCAGGCGCAGAACGCAACAATTTCGAACATTTGCAAAAATTTGCATATATTTGCATAATCAATAATTTAACCCACTTAGAATCATCCAATCGTAATAAAACTGGCACCATTGGAAAGAAAATGAATTAAACTTTAATTTTTGTATTTACAACTTTTTCGTAAAACGTATATTTACATACGTAATCATCGTTTTAAAATATGCACATCGGTCTACAGCTCTTTCCGTGCGCGAATGTGCATACAATTGTACTGTTATTTCCCACTTCTTCAACGTTTAAGACCATCTACAATAATATTTCTTTGGCAATTATAACGATACCATTGGATTCGTCAAGATTTTATCTTTCTGTTGGTGTCTTCCAATCAGATGTAACTATAAAAATAGTATTTTTTCCAAGAATTACTGTAAACCCTTGCGATTGGACAGTTTCTCAACCAATGAAACAGCCCATTTGTCAACTGATTTTACGCCTACCATAACAAATGTTTTGACAGATTTCTTTACACCATTTTGTACAGCAAAGTCTGAAGTTTGTAACGGTGGGAAGTAATCCAGAAATAACCGGTTTTTTGTTTGTCTAGACGACAGTTGAAATGTATGTTCTAGTGAGAAAGTCTAGCGCGTGGGTTCCCACATTATTCAAATGTCCCATCCTATACGCAGAGTGTAGGGTAGCGGCTTTTCATTAGATTGATGTCATTTTGTTATTCAAATAAATATAACTCAAACACTTTTGTGAACTAAGGAAAGACAAGTATACCGTTCTTTTCTTTGATTTATCCTCTACACTTTGTTATAATAATATTTCATTTTTGGGCAAAGCATATATTAGTAAATGACGTTACAATCTAGGCCTAGGTTTGTTACCAGTCGTGTACTTGGAACATAAAAACTGTTTTTTTCAAAATAAAAAATTTGAAATTGATAAATGTTTTTATACAGTTCTATTTAGAACTAAATTACGAAACTTTTTTACGCTTACGAAAAAAATACAAAAAATGTTTACTACTTGTTATGTAGGCCTAAAGTTGAACTTTTTCCTTTCGTCACTAAACATTTTTTGTTTCTTGAGCTAATAACTTTTACAATTTCAAAATAAACTAATTTTTAGTGGCATATTTGAATTCTTTGAAGTTTCTTCTACAAAAAAGCTATTGAACACTTTAGGATTGGGGTTCATTTACTATTTTTGGCGAATTTTTAAAAATATGCTTGCAAAACGCTAAAAACGGGCTGGCCAATTTTCGCTATAGCATTGCCAATTTTAGGGTTAATAAATATTTTAACAAAATCACAAAGTTTAAAAATAAACACGCTTATACAGGTTTAACAATAACTTCATAAAGGTTACATTTGTTGTTTACTGTACAGGAAAATAAGTCAACACCTTGATCAGCTGTCTGATTATTAAAAACATGTAGTGAGATTTCACTAATAATACATCAGCTGTTAGTTGTAAATACAAAATTGCTATAAAACTCACCACAGCAGTTTGAAGGCAAACATTGAACATTTTTGCGGAGTATTAGAAGGTTTAAGCTTTAAATTGATATATAGGCCTATGTTATGACAACATGTTGAATGATTCTCTCAAACCAAGGACGAGTTCCTAGACGAACATTCTTTATATAAACAACATAAATAATTTGGAGAACTTAATATTTTGTATTTAGTAACAAAAAATAAAAACGGACGATGGATAATTTTTATATTTTTGGGGAGTGTCATGTTTGAGCATTGGTACAATTTGGCATGAATCCATGTTAACTGTTAACTGACAAATATAAAATACGCGTACCGAAAAAGCATCAAATTGGTTGCTATGGCAATAAATGTAAATACATTCAAGAAACATGTGTTATGGTCCACCAATTTAAATTAAGAAACGATCGTTCTGTCCGGCGTAGTTCAGATATTACCGTCAAGCGCTGAAATACATTCAATAAACATAAAATGTTGATTTATTAGTCTAGGCCTAACCTAAAATTATTGTATATATTTAATTTATTTTGCCTGCCTTAACGGCAACATACATACAATAATTTTAGTTTAAGCCTAGAAAGTAATTTTAAGTCCATTCCTAACCTAAAATTATTGTATGTATGCTGCCGTTAAGACAGGTAAAATAAATAAAACATACACACAATAATTTTAGGTTAGGATTAGACTGATGAATCAACATTTTATGTTTATTGAAAATATTTTCAATGAATGAACATTTAACTGTGTTTACCATCTTAGCTTTGATGTTATAATTAATTCTATACCTTTATTATAACATTAAACGTATGGAAACAGTAAATATTTGTATAAAAACAAACTAATAATAAACGGCAATTGAAAGATTAAAATTACGTGTGTATGTTGCCGTTAAGGCTGGTAAAAGAATTGAAGAAAATGCATGATGAACTTCGTTCCTGATGGGGGTCCCTTGTACATATTTACTTTTTTTTGTGATTTTGTTCAGTAATTAAAAATATTATGTGTATTTCAATGCCAATAGAAATTTTAAACTTTTATTATACTGTTAAAGAAAGTCCGTTTTGCTCTATTTAGTCTGTTTTTATTTTCTTAACATCTTTATGGAGATTTTATTTTATTACTACTTTGTATAAATAACTGATTTAGTTGGACTAAACGAATGGCTTATGTGCATCATTATAGTTGATGTTATAGAATTAGTTTTTCACTTTTTGTTTTACTAAAAGTGTGACAGTGTAAAACATTTGAAAGTAGTATTACAAGATACTTTTGTGTTTCAGCAATAGTTCCGCTGTCCATGCAGAGTTAGTTGACAAGTTGCAAAAATCCTTTAAAATTACAAATAAGGTAAATATTGCCTTTATAGTTTATAGAATCTAGATTAATTGTATTTTTTGCTAAACATATATTATTTCCTAATCAAATTATAAAGGGCTATTTTAAAATGTAAACCCCAAAATATTAATTATTTAACAACGGGCAAACCAAAATTTATACTGTCCATAGTATTTGAATAATTTATAGTTAACCCCATTACAGGTTCAATCTTGATGAGTACGTAATTCTATTTTAGATTATGGTCGGTTTATTAATTTATTTTTGAAGTTTGATTTTTTAAATTGTCTTATGTTTTGTAAATAATGTAATTTGCCAACCAGTAACAACATAATTTTAAATCAATTTGTGATGGAATTGAATACAAATATGTTTACAGTTCGATTCTCGGAACCCTCATTTTGATGCAAGACATAAGGAGCGGTTCCATTGTCTAGTAGAACTCCAGTTATCCGAATCAATTGGGACCGGACCCCATTCGGATAGTAAAAAATTTGGATAATTGGATTTTTTTTTGAAAAAAGGGTCTGTTTTAACCTTTTTGAACTAGTTCGACTATCAATAGGAGGCACTAGCTAACAGTAGAAAACATAGAGAATAAAATCATGTTGCCAGACTGCGTTTACTAGGTTTTGTCGAAGCCTATTTTGAAAAATGAATTAGGAATATAATTATGCTTTATCCAAAATATGAAATTTGATTATAACAAAATGTAGAGAATACATCATAGAGCTGAACTGTATATTTGACAATGTTAAAATAACCTTATTTTATAAATATATTTCACTTTGTTTCACTAAATTACAACGAGTAAAACAAACCTCTTGCTAGCGCTAGGCATACAAAGCCTGGCGCATTGTCCCATGCTTGAAATAACCTAGTCTGTAATAGATTTTTATATTGACAAAAAAACTATTAACCAAAGGTTAATAATTAATTACTGTGTGTATGTTGAAAGTAGGAGAACAAAACTACTGTATTTTTTAAATAAAAAGAGCCTTTAATTAATTAAATGAAAATGTAACACTTTTATGTTATGAGTATGTACATAAATGAATGTCATTGCTTGCTGAACATCTCGGTCAAAGTAAACTGTTTGAGTGTATTAATCCGTTTGACACCTGGCGCCTACACTAGCTCGCGGAACGAAGAACAATACCGCCACTTAGGCAGAATCATTGGATTCCGTAAGCGATTCGGATAATTGGAGCTATACTGTGTATGTTATACGAACATGTACGAATGTGTCCGAAGTTAAACGAATAAGTATCTCTTCTTTAAATTTGTATAAACAAATATATTGATGATCAAAGGTTGTATTTATATACAGTTTATAACCTCAAAGTAAATATTATAACATATATCATAGCATACATTAGTTCTATAACTCATATTTTAAATAATCAACTTCACAAGAAATTATAACGATGGAAATTGTAAACATAACCCCAAAGTATAATCTACTCTGGGTTTTTTCAAGTATTACTGATGATAGGTGAAATCAGCTGTATGAATTGAATACACGAAGGCTTGTGATCATTTAGTATTTTTAATTTAAATAGACAGTATTATTGTACGGGCAGCAAAATTTATAAGTATAATTTTTTATGGTGCAAACTTTCAAAATTTTAACTATCAAATTCATCTTCAGTGTCACGTCATTTAATAACGGGCGAGTAATGTGTTTGTTGCTGCTTGGTACTAGCGGTCTCGGGACAATAGATAAACTTTTATAGTTGGGGAGCTACACTATAACAAATACACATAAATCAACGATCTAACTAAAAATATAGAATAAGAATAAACGGTGACCACTCCAAGTTTTACTGTCCATTAGTTCCCAAACACCTGCAGCGTGCTACCAGAGTAGAGATGATTGGTTTTAACCATTTTACCTGGAAATTAGTGCTCAACACTTGTGCAGCCTTACAGACAGATGATTGGCTATACCAGTACCAGTAGAACCCACGCCTTCTGATGCCTCTCCCCTCCAACCCTTGCCTTATACCATACAGACATTCTAATGACCTTGTATCAAAACTAAGTGTCTTAAAAATAAAAGAAAGTGGTGAGGCTAGCAAAACGCTACAAATAATGTTCCAGAACATCACCACTCCTCTTGTAATATTTGTACATGGTGTTATACAACATCATTACTATTTAAGTGCAATTTGCCTTACTGTACATACTCCTTGAAAGGTTAAAAACAAACTTATTAGTGTTAATTTAATGAATCATCATTTCTTGCATAACATTCTCCTATTCCAGGACTAATTACAACTTTTTTTGTTGTTAAAAAAAAACTTTAGAACTTACAATCTGTGCTGAAGGACTTGGCCACACTAGAAGCTTCCCAACTAAAACAACAACAACCAAAGCCAGCCTACTATGCATTGCACAGGTACTGTACATCTTAGAATAGAATAGAATAGAATAGAATATGGTTTTATTCTTTTTGTTTTGGTTTTACATTTTCTTACAATTTGGTTCAAAAGAATAATCCCTACATGGGCTTACGCCTGTGTGTAGGTAATGAGTTGAGTGCCCAAATGCAATGCGATCGAAACTATCATGCCAGACATGTAAATATATTTTATAGTCATAACTATTTTATAAAGACTTATTTATATTGTTGTTCTGGTGGTGGCAGTGTAGTAGTTATTGAGATAAAACGCCAATAGACTATCACATACCACAAGAACACACACACAAGAACAAGATGAGAAGAGGAGAATAATAATAATAACCATTTATACCCAAGCATACATCTATAGATTATCATACAATCAAACTCATTCCACAAATATATATACTTACACTTAATCATCCATTGCAATACACTAGCATGCGAATACATCCCACCACTTTGTACACTCATAAATATTAGTATAGAGTTTTCGCCTTATAAAAAAACAAAAAACAAAAAACAAAAACACAGCAATAATAATATAAATAAATAACCCCACTCACCCTCGTGTAAAATGCATATACAACGTGACACATACACTCCTGTATAATTATCTCAATTATAAATTTATACCAAACATTCTTATACCTAAACACATACACTTTCATCTCAGACAGTCTTACTTGTATCATACATTCCCATCCTGGTATATACACTCACTTATATTCTAATTATCTACAATTATATACCGACCTGAGGAGGTTTTCAGACTCATCCCTACCAATGTTAAGCAGCCATTGTGTCACGTGTTTCTTATATGTGTCTATTTGAAGCAATTCCGTGTCTCTCAGCTTCAGTGGTACATTCCGATACAACACTTGAGCCACATGTTGCACACTTAGTTCTGACCTTTTATTTCGTAAACGAGATGTAGCAATCCCGAATCTTACAGCATTTCTCGTGCTGTACGTATGCCTAATATTTGTAAATAACTTACTTTTATTCTTAAATATATGCAATAGAATAGATTTAATATAAAGTTGTCTTATATCTAGCACTTGGATATTTTTAAATAGCATTTCAGTTGGATACATTCGAGACTTATTCATCATTGCTTTTAGAACAGCTTTTTGCGCAACTAGTATGCGCTCAATCTGAATTTTACCAGCACCTCCCCATGCAATAATACCAAACTGTAAAATTGATTGCACATACGCGTAGTACGCTTGTTTTAACTCGCTTTCATTCAAAATGCCAGCAAACCGTCTAAACACATATGTCAGTTTACGAACTTTACCTTTAATAAAAGAGATATGCTCATTCCACTTTAATCGATCGTCAAACATAACTCCAAGATATTTATATTTGTCGACTCTTTCGAGCCGATCACAGCCGCAATGATTACTGATTATGTCACCGCACGAGTGCAAAACCAATTCTCTATTAATATGTTCCCGATTGTTCTTCCTTATTGAAAACGTCATATTCTTTGTTTTACGGACATTAAGAGTTAGTGCATTATGATCGAACCAACATTTTATTGTTGACAAATCGCAAGTAGCCTGGGAATAAACTTCATTCCAGGATTCCCCTTTGAACAAAATGGATGCATCGTCAGCAAATAGAAATAAGTTCCCCTGCATTTTTATTTTTGAAATATTATTTATATATATAAGGAACAAAATAGGCCCTAATGTACTACCCTGTATCACACCAAAATCTACCCGACACGGATCACTAGTAACGCCGCAAATAGACACTACTTGATTTCTATGGTTTAAGTAACTACTGAACCACTTTAGAGCATTTCCTCTTATACCAATACAACTCATTTTATTAAGTAATTTTGACCTATCAATAGAATCAAAAGCTTTAGCCAAATCAAGAAATGCCACCAATACCCTGTCATTGGCTGCCAATGACTGATTGAGCACATTTGTTAGATCAAACAATGCATCTGAAGTATTTCTTCCACTCCTGAATCCGTACTGCTGCTCACACAAGATATTGTTACTTTCCAAATATTTTGACAACTGCTCTTTGACTAACTTATCAAGAATTTTGGAACACACATTGAGCAGTGAGATTGGTCTATAATTACTTATATTTTCTTTACAGTCAGATTTATAAATAGGAATGACTTTAGCGATTTTAAAAACCGCTGGATAAATTGAGGATCGAAAACTAGAATTTGTTATATGAGTTAAGGGTCGAATTAAAACTTGCAAGTTCTCTTTTAAAAACCTGGCATGAACTCCATCTGTACCAGGAGCGGAAGCTCCCCGAATCTGAGAGACACAGCGCCAAACGTCCGTCTCAGTAACACTGTTAAGTTGGAAGTCTGTGTCAGTCGGAAGTCCATATTGCGTGTCGTCAACCACTGGATGCCCGACAGGTTGGATGGCTTGTGCAAGATTTATTCCTACGTTTGAAAAATGAGTATTAAATGTGTTGGCAACATTTTTAATTGACTCCTCAGAAAGAGAACTGATAGACCTTAAAAATTTATGTACAGGAAAAACTTCTTTTTTTAAACATTTTCCTCCGAGTTCATTTAACGTTTCCCATAAAATTTTCGGATTTTTACTACAGTTGTTCAATTTGTTCCTATAATATTCTCTCTTAACGGATTTTATTAACACTGTGAGTTTATTTCTATAATTCTTAAAATGATTACGTAAGTTTTCACTAAACGGTTGCTTTTTAAGGGTTTTACTTAGCTTATCTCTTTGCCTAATAGATTTAATAATACCAGTCGTGATCCATGGTTTTAATTTTTTTAAGCGGGATGAGAAGTACGGTTTTACTTTCTTCGATTGGGTTATTAAGTTTAAAACAATAGCCATAAACCTGTCTGCACAGCGGTCAGCGTCCGAATCATCCAAAATCTCAGACCAATCCTCAGCCCGCGTCAGTAGGGCTAAATGCCGATAATCTCATACTCGTTCAAATAAAGATGCCATTTGCTGTATTCATTTACCACTATGGCATGGTAGGTTTTTGTAGTATCTGTAGGCATCATTCACGGTATCAGTTTTGGTCAGACAGGAGTGCTAGTTTCTGAATTTCCAAACGTGAACAATTCACATGATCACTAATTTTAAAAGTATTTAATGCTATTCACTGGATGTTTGATATGAAAAAAAGAATTTTAAAACATGAATTTTACAAAATAAAGGAGTAAGCTTACAGCAATTCACTTATTAGGTTAATAAGTATAAAAACTTCCTAATCATATTATTTCATTAGTTTTTCCAGTTGATTTAAGTAGCCTACTTGCGGAACCACATTTTAAATGGATTTAAAAATAAAAGTTGTTTCGTTAAGAGTATGAAATAAAAAGTTTAGAATAGGTGTATGCAAGTTAAAATTTTTTGTAATTATTACAGAAAAGAAGGTGACATAGATTTCATGAACACTTTCATCAGAGAAGTAAATGATCAGGTAAGATTTGTTAACAGTGTATAGTTATATTTGTTTTTGGAACTCCTACAACATACAGTTGAACTTGGTTATAGCGTCAACAACCTTGAGTGACGTTATAAAGATGTACCAACAGGAAATCGTATTTTTGTTACCATGAGTGAAAGGACAAACAACTATACAATATTACTATTATTGGCAACATTATTCATGACGTTTATTCAAAAGACAAACACTATACTTTTCTTTTAATGTACAGAAGGGTCCCAATAATTGGAGCTGAAGACACCTACAAATTATAAATTATGTAACATTGGTTAATGTGTAAAGTTTTAATGAGTAAAAACACGTAGTGGGTATTAACAAAGTGCATTAAAAACACTAAATTACAGGACATATTAAAACATGAACTTACTGTATTAAAAAACACGCAACAATTTTAAAGTGTCACCATTACTGTGGGAGGGGGCAACTGTCTGATCACAACTATGTAAATGTCTTGCCAGGCTATACAATTGAGTCTCACAGCGATTTTATACTGTCCAAACACTTTCCTAGCAAGGTCATGGGTTTAGTTACACGAAGCACACAACTGTCACCGTATATTGTGTGAATTGTTCCTTCCGAGGGGTGGGAGAGTTAGCAGTGTTGCTTGTAGTGGAGGCCTGGCCTCCGTCTATCGACTTTGATGGGACCCGCCAGAGGTCTTATGTGTGAAAAAATATGTAGATTGCTTATTTCACGGTTTTGATTCTGAGGAGGGAGAAAATAGGCGGCCCGAAATCAAAGGAAAGGGGGAACTCTAATATTTTTCGAGTTCTGAGAAAACTGAAATCAAAGTTTGACATTGATATTTTTTAGATTTATGGCGTTACAACCGAGTGGTTAATATATATATTGACGCTGAAACAGGGGTTTATAATAATGTAAAAGATAACGATTTGACCAGACTTAAAAATTGACGCTATGCCCCAGTTGACGCATTAGCCGAGGCCGATATAACCAAGTTCAACTGTAGTTCGTATAGAAATGTACTGTATTTATATTTTTCTCTTGTTATTTTGTAAAAAAACATGAACTTACAATAAATCTGCTGTTGGTTTTGTAAAATGGAAACTTGGTAGTTATCAATAGAAACTTCAGGTGCTTCTTTTGCTACTTCCTGAATCCAAAACTTTAAAATGTTGCATCGGATCTATTAAGTTTACAAAAGTATCTCTCACAACATTTTAAAATAAGTATTTTGACCAAACTACATTTATATGTCTTCCATTTTAATTGCTGTTTTGGAACAAAGTTGTGCTAGGAGTTAACAAATAGAAAATGTAATGCGTAAAGAAAAAAAGTGTTATTAATTGGTTGCTATGGCAATGAATATAAATACATTCAAGAAACATGTGTTTTGGTTCGTGAATTTAAATTAAGAGCAATCGGTTCCGTCCGACGTAGTTCAGATATTATAGTCAAGCGCTGAAATTTTAGGTTAGGCCTAGAAAGTTATTTTAAGTCTAGGCCTAACCTAAAATTATTGCATGTATGTTGCCTTTAAGACAGGTGAAATAAATTAAACATACACACAATAATTTTAGGTTGAGCCTAGACTGAAGAACCAACATTTTATGTTTATTGAATGTATTTACAATGAATGGACATTTAACTGTGTTTACCATCTTAGCTTTGGTATTATAATTAATTCTACACCTTTATTATAATAACATTAAACGTATGGAAACAGTAAATATTTTTATAAAAAACAATCTAATAATAAATGGCAATTGAAAGATTAAAATTATGTGTGTATGTTGCTGTTAAGGCTGGTAAAAGAATTGAAGAAAAGATGTGATGATCTTTGTTCC
>JAGFPH010003773.1:74532-131210 GCA_018207615.1 Philaenus spumarius
GTACATTAGGTATTTCACTTCAGCTTGTATTAGAATATTTTGTTTCTATGTTTTCCTCCAACTAGCAGAGTTTATTATTGTTATTAGCAAAGATGAGCTATTGCAGTGACTCTTATAATGATACCTAAGCTCGGGAGTGGTTAAGGAGCACAGATCATGGTTCCCAAGTCACATTTTAGGATGCCATTTAACATGTTGGAAATATGTATTTATGTGATCGCACTCTAATGGCCGCATTTTACGTCCGATTTGGACCAATTTTGGTACACATTGGTTTTTTAAATCACTTTGAAAAGTTTGTTAGCACGTGCGAAAAATCAAAACAAAAATCCAACAATCGGAAGTAACAACTTTTTGTACCAGAATAGACCATCTGTTTCCCCAAAACGATCTACCAAGGTCGTCGGCCGGGATGCAAATGCGAACAAAACGAAGCAGTCCATAATCCAAAGCCTCAAAGACGAGGTGCAAACTCGTAAAGCAGCGTGCGAGCCGGAACTGGAGGATGAGGTCCAAACAAATTCTACTAATCTATTTCGTTCATGAAGGCATCTATTCAGTGCCTTCACGAGTAGACCAATTTCCCAAATAGTTTGTTGAAACATATAAATTTAATCATGGAAATTTGCTCAATTTATGTTAGCGGTTCAGGTGCGTTATCAAATTGTCTACTTTACGTAACTGTGTTATGTATTTGCTATTAACTGAGATTTAAGTGGATAGTGTTAGTTTTAGACTTAGTATAATTGAATAAATCATTACAAAATTTTTCACAAATTCACCATTTATTTTATTTTAATCAGAGAATTGATAGTCAGTTTGTCCTAATTGCTAGGATCATTTTAGTGCTTCATCATAATCATAGATTCGACAAAGTGTTGAATCTTTCAACGCAGGACTTTTTATAGCATGACCGACCTCTTGTGCTTTTATACAAGTCAGGCCTTAATTTTGCAATACTTTGCTAAAACTTTAATTGCTCTGGTTCTATACAACCTAGCAACATTATTTTTTTTACTAAATTATTAAGAAATAAATAAACTACAATAAACACACAAAACTAAATTTTTAGAATAATATATGTTTTTTATACTTGTCAAATTAGAGTTTTTTATGGTATTTCAAGGGCTACCAAACAAAATTGAAGTTCTAACAACTATTACGAAAAAAATGTTTTTTTTAGTAAATAATATATAAGTTATACATATATACCTTAGAAAAATTATGAAAAACAGCCCCAGCCGGAGACCAAATATCTAGTCATATCACATCAGCTTGGAAGCGAGCCAACGGCCGTTTGCTTTACTTCCGCCCTCCTACCATCAAACCACAGACATGATTAGATATCTGGTCTCCCTAGCCTAGATTCGAACCCAGAATCTTCTGATCAGGAACACGCTTCGCTATCCACTCGGCTAAATCTTGACTAAGATAACCGAGTTTTTCTCGGTTTTTATTAAGTTAGTCTGTATAGTTTGTGTTCGTGAGAGGTTTATCATATGTTGTTTTTTTTTTGTATTTCAATCAGAAATTTAGTCTAAAACATACTGCAATATCGATCACTTCGAGATAGTTCCGAGTTTAGCTACCAGATGGAAGAATCTGATGGAACGTTCCTGAGCGTACGCTATATGTCAAAACGCGCCGATGGAAAGGAAATCCCAGCATATCACGTACGGTAAAACACGTTGAAGGGTTAAAGAATAATCTTACCATTTTCTTACAAAAAGTACTTACCATAGTCAAAATGATTATTGTCAGAGTACAGAAATGAAATTACCAGCAATTTAAATACGGTTTTACTTCAAACAGAGATAGTGTATCAAACTCCTTATATATTTATATATTATACTAATAGGTTAACCCACAGATGTAAATGCCCAGGTATTACTTGTATTTCAGATGAAACAAGATGTTCAACTCTTTACTTTCTCTGAAACTTACTGAATCGTATAATCGTTGAGAAAGCAGTAACAGTTGAATATTAGGTTCTTTAACTCTCGTTTTTATCTTTTATCCAGTTTTTGTATAACTTTATTGTATGTTTAGAGGAGAGATCGAGTCGTTATGGGTCGGAGCATTCGTTGCGCTTCCCTCTGGTGCTGCCGTTGCCATTGCAGTGTTGGGCGACAATACAGGTTCTCTGATTGGTGTGGCGATATCACTGTCATTAATGCCACCTGCTGTAAATGCGGTTTGTAAACTTTAATTACATTTCTAACTTTAACTACTCTAGTATTTGACTGTAAACAAATCAACTGAGAAAGAAGTGCCGGAAGTATGTAAACTGATTTATAAAACTTTAGAATAATTAGGTACATTGGTTAAGTATGTTTAATATACAAAATGACAATACTATATACTGGTTAGGTGATGTACAATTGGATATGTTTTTTCAGTGTTAAGGAATTGTTTCCAGCAGGGGTGGTTAATATAAAGGTGCGTATACACAGTGTGCATGCCGCGCGTTTGAGGCTCGTTGGAAGTGTTGATTTCAACGAAGCTCCAGCGATCCAAAGAAAACCCGCGATCATTCTGACTTTGAGAATCTGCTGCAGAAGATTGGGCCTCACATTTCTAAGCAGGACACTTATTCCCGCACTGCAATTTCCGCTCAAGACAAATATGTAAATAAATTATACGTACCGGTACCTTTTTCTATACCGTACACTATATTGCTGGTCGTAATCATAGGCCTCAAAGTTGGGGTTTTATCAAATATGAAATAGGCCTGAAGTTAAAATAGCCTTGGTTGTTATAAATAATGTAATTTTAAGATCGTTGTACAGGCTAGCTATACATTAAAATAAAGAATACTTGAAATAATAAAGAAGTAATTGATGATAAATATTTTTATTAAACTAAAGAATTTTAAAATTCACAATCTGCTGGCCAGTTATTTATTGAAATTGAATTTACTTTCTGAATTCAGACTAGAAATAAAATATCGAATATATACAAAAGGGTTTCGATAGGCAGCTGAGGAATGATTTTGATGATAATGAGAAATTAGTGAAATTAGTTGCAAATTAGTTGGATTCCACAGAAGAATTACTAAAATACATTTCAAATATAGTAAGTCCTCTATTTAAAAACATTTGACTTACAAACAGAACTCCAAATTCACTTAAATTGTACAATTAATAAATAAATAAATCATTTTTACACTGTCAAACACCTACTACAAGTAAATGTGTTGAAATTATAAATCACTATCAATATGTAGCACCTTGGTAAATTTGACAGTGTTGGTCAAATTATTATCGCAATGGTTTTCAATCAGTAACATAATAAAGTTGAATAAAATGATTGTTTTATATTATGTTTTACAGGGACTTCTCTGGGCTTTGGCTACAATGACATATATCTTTGGACCAAACACCAAGAATCCATTTACTAACCTTTCAACAGATGATCATGTTTGTGAGTTAACTCGTCTTGGTGCCATCAGTTTATGCCTTACTTTTGTCAACATTGTCTGCATATTTGTATCTTCTATTATAGTGTTTAAGGTAAGCCACACTATTACCCAACATTGCATACTACAGCTAATTGTCAAACCCTTCACAAGTTTTAATAACATTTAAGCATTCAATTAATAATTATACACACACAGACATTAACAAATTAAAATATAAAACAGTGAAAAGAAACTTACTTCAAGCAACATGCTCGAGCTTTTTCTTCAAATCACATATTTTGATAAAAAAACTTACTTAAAAACTGTCTCCACAAAGCACGAAGGCTAGTGCTGCCATCAATCACTTAAGCCACAATTGTTCGGAAAAATCATTGTATTTTACAAAATGTACTTGTTGCTGTAAACAGTTAGAAAATTGTGTTTGAATCATTTCCAGGTTTTTGGGTTACAAGCCTTTTATCAAATTGCTACAGCGGTAAAACTATTAAATCAAATGAAATAATTTTCTCTTACATTTAAAAAGAAAATTCCATATATTTTCATTCACAGCAAGAGAAAACAGGTGTTTTTCACAATTTAGAAAATGTTAAGGGCAACAATCTGACTTTGGATTTTTATGGGTTTTTATCGCATGAAAAGAAGCAGAATGGTGAGTAGAATTAATACATACCATAATTTTTCAAAAATATCAATTACACTGGGAGTTGTGGGCTTTTACATAAAACTATTACATAATCATTTTTTCTAAGCTGTATAACTCGGTGGCTATGTAAAGGAAATTTATTAAATATTTTTTTAAATTAATTTAGCGCCTTTATTTTAATGTTACACTTTCATCAATTCATACATCTCATACAGTTTTTGAGAAATAAATTGTAGAAAAGTTAGTATTTTCAACAACAAAAATTTTTTCGCCCCAATATGTAGGCTATATCAAAATATAGATATTTTCATGGAGCATAAAGATTTGTTTGTAGGTATAAAAATATTTAAATTCAAGAGTTACGAACCTCAAAAGTCTTAGAATCGAAAGAAGAATATTCTCTGAAAAAGAATTTCTTTCAACTTTAACCATTTGGTGATCTTAGTTGTAACTCTCATTACATGAAAAACTTAGATATGTATTTTACAAATAGTCGGATGCCTAAACCACTTTATGTGAAAAGTTAACGGAGTTCCTACCTCCATTTTACTATCTAATCTGGTGATTGCAATTCTACTAAGTAGGCGATTTTCATTGGTCCAAAACGTAGATTTCGACTTTTTCAGTTTTAATGCAATAGAAAGTCTAAGTATAAAAAACTGTCAATACCTGCGTGCCATTTTTGTTCAATACAATTACAAGAAGTGTTTATGATTGTGTGTGTGTTCACTTTACTGTGTTTTTCTTGGATACCCAATTTATTTTTACATAGTATATCTAACACAAAAAAACTATTTAAATAAATTTGTTTGCTCATTTTTATTAATTAAATTTCTATATATTATTGAAAGTAAATTCCTTTCTCAAATTGGAGATGTTACAGGGAGAAGAATGAAACAGATTTTAAAGTGTAGCAGATTTTTCCAGACTCTTTCTCTCAGCTTATCAAAAGTGACTTCCTTATTATTATTGCTAGTCACTTTGTATGCCTTCTGCCAAAATTGCATCATCGACATAGAAAAAAACCAAACAGCTTGGCTTTGAATTTTAACGATGACTTTGTTTTCCAATGCATTGAAAATCTTTTGGCTTCAGGATCGTACTGAAAGATCCAGGTTTCATCGCGAATGATTTTTTTTTGTAAACAAGTTTGAATCCGCAACATAACATTCCTTGTGAGTTTTCCTCCAGTGTGAGAAACCTTGGGATCATCTTTGCACAAATTTTCCCACCCGGTGGCGTTTTCAATGTTCACAGATTCAGTTATCATTCCAGCAGTGAGTCGGCAGTCTTTGGCTGATTGTTTCTACATTTTCTTCTTATCTTGAAGTATAAGATCTTTTAGGACTTTCATCATCTTCGACATTCTCACGTCCATCTGAATCTTTTGTGATGCTCAAAACACGCCCCCACAAGACCGGCAGTAGTTCCCATAAACTGTTGTAAGGGTTTGAAAACATTCTAATTGCATTTTGTTACAACATTCTAAAAACAACTGAACTAAATGGTGATTCGTAATCAACTAAAACGCACAGAATACTTGTTATGCGGGTTCAGATTTGTTCCTGTTCCTACAAGTTTGTTTTAAATCACAGTCTAGTTATTTAAAAGACAGCCCTCGTATATAATAAATTATTTTAATAAAATTATATATATTTGTATACAAATGCTTATAGGAAATGTAAAAATGTGTGTACAACTTACATTCCAATAATCTATTTTGTACCTGATTATATGGATGTTTTTCTTTCCTATTTAAACTGTCCAATTTTTATTCAGATAAAAGAAGTAACTCCTAGAGGAGCCAACGATTACTCGAGACATTTCTGGAAAGAAACTTTCAAGATGGCTCGAGACTATAAACACATCAGCAACGAAGATTTAAATTTGGAACGGAGGTGAGAATAGTTAATATGTGACTCACAGACTGTTATGTTTATTCTACAGGCCAAACAAGTTAGGTCCTAATCTACGCAACCTGTGAGGGCGGACATGCTCTGCGATCGTTTAGTTTAAACAGGTTTTAACAATTCGTGCTAAGTTTCACTTTTACAATTTTTCAAAATTTTTGGATTAATCAGTTTTAAAATAACAGGAAGAAATATATGGCGTATAACTTTACCAGTTCAACTATGAATTTTAAAAATAAAATAGGTTACAAAACTGCCGATGATATTATTTATGCCATAATAATGGATAATCTAATGGAAGTACAATAAAAAAATATGTTTTTTATAGTTTCTTTTCACGTTGAGAGTAAAAAAACTACCAACTTGTAAAAGTTTTTCATAAAAGGTGGTACCGTAAAGTGAATTGTGAAAAACTGACACACGGATATTATAAAACTATAAGATTTTCATTACCGCTTCAAAATCCTAAACTTTAAGCGCCGGTCTCTACAAATTTCATTTTTATTTATTTATTTTGTTCCTAATTAAAAATTATATAGACATAAAATGATATTCAAACCAAAACATATCTTAGTGATATTATAACTGAAACAAAATACAGAAATTACTTCATTTCACATAAAAGCTAAAATAACAAAACTTTGTTGACGTTAATTTGTTTAATGTAATATTGGAACAAAAGTATAACTGCTTAACTCAAAACCTGTAAGGGATGTCTAAAGAAAAGTCCATAAGAAAACAAAAAGTGAAAACTCTAAGAACAACTATAGGCCTACTGTCACACTAAACAGGTTTACGGTGCTTAAAAACTAAATCTTAAAATCTAGGTGTTCCTATTAAAATTATACTTACAAAACAGTACCTACATATATTATGAAGAATATAACAGTTTTAGTTTCTGTTGAGCTCAATGCTGCAATTTTGTACTAAAAATGTACGGTATTAAATTTTCAAAAAAATAATCACAGAAAACAAAAATAAATATTTTGTATTTTATTTCTTTTAAGTTTTCTGTCTTTATTTAAAACTAGGGGAAACTGCTGCGTGCTCAACACGCCAATCCCGTTGGAACCTTCTATACACATAATCATGTTATGTTTTCTTTATAATAAAGGTACCGTATGCGATTAATAAAAACCCCAAAGCTAAGATGGTAAATAATGTTAGATGTTCAAATCAAATTATTTTGTATAATTTATAACAGCAGTTATAATAAAGGTTAAACGATCCAGCAAGGCTCTGGTCTACACTTTAAAAACCTAACCTAAAAGTTAGAAATACAAAATTAATTGCTTCAAAGTTTGAAATCAGCTGTTAATGGAAATTTTGGAGCAAACAGCTGTTTTATCTGTTATTTTATTCAATTGGTTGCTATGGTAATAAGTGTAAATACATGTGTTGGTTCATTAGTTTAGGCCTAACCTAAGATTTTTTCCGACTAAATTTTCAAATATTGAAATTAAAAATGTTTTTATCAAAATGAATTATAGCCTATGTTACTCAGGGATAGTGTAGCTTTTTAACAGTAAAACTATTTTTTTAATCGGTTCAGTAGTTCCAAAAATTATACCCCCTACATGAAAACAAACAAATAAATTTTACCTCTTTATAATATTAGTATAGATATGTTTCAAGTTGTTATTAAGTAGGATGAGTTTAATAAAATTCAACTGCTATCGTAAAAAAAAAAAAATATATTGTTAAACTGGCTTATTGTTGTAGACTTTTCTTGTCAACTTTTTTTAATGTACAGGTAGTGAGTGTCTTTCTTGCTGATTGTTTGCCTCCACATATTTTGTACTCATGACCAAATTGTTTACAATTAATTAAATCTCTCACTACCACCGTATTCTGATCTACCTCTAACAACAAACTAGGCTCTGACAAACTTTATCACTACACTTTGTGTTTGCAAGGAATTTCTATTTGCACAATAAAGGACGCAACATTATGTTATAAATTGTACCTTTCAAACTGTGGTATTTGGAGCCTGTTAAAGATGGATTTGTCTGTTACAGATTGGTTGAAGAAATAGAGAATCAAGGGACTATCAACAAAGACTTACTCAACATTAATCTTTTCAAACATCATCCCAATGTGAGTAAACCAGTAGTATGTTAGACACTCCAATGAATGGTTTACATTTTGCTTTATGTTATAACAAATAAAATGTATTCTTAGTTTTAAAAAAGGTCAGTCAAAATAAGTTTTCCGTATAACATTTAGTTTGATCATTGTCTGTTGTCATCAATAATTGTTCATATATATAAACTTTTTCTGATGTTGATGCAATTTCTTTTGGAATTACTGTCAACTTAATTCTTAAATAAAAAATAATACAACACTATACACGTTATAAAACTAACTAGGTGTGGCCACAGGAGGCATTCTTGCAGAAACTATGGGCATGTAGGATTTAGGTCTCCGCCACCCTTATCATCTTACTCCGATTCAAGTGCCTTTGCCCAAGTATACAATAATCTGTTTACGTTTGCATCGCCTCGAGTGTATATGTGGAGTGATTAGTAAAGCTGCTAGTGTTGTTTATACTGTATTTATCTAGTATGTTTATACTGTATATTAGATTACGGTAGAGCGTCGAAAATTCCAACTAATTGGGACCGAGGGGGTTCGGATTTTTAAAAAATAACCAAGAAAATGCCATTTAGGCTAAAATATATACCCTTTAATCAATTAAAGTGGTTAAACAGTACAAGCAGTAATGTAATTACAATACAGTATGTAAGGCTAGTTACGTATTATGATTTAGAAGAACCTGCACGTACAGTAGAGCTAACAGGATTACACTTGTAACTCTCAATTACAGTACAGTACATGATTAAAAGTTGACTTGTACATTATAGTTAACACAAACAAAAAAATACTGTAAAGAGTACACATTGTTATAATGATGACACAAAGAAAATTCAAATAACTTTTCTGTACCAAAACACTAAAACAGCTAACAAGAGACAATCCAAGGTCATTGCCCCGCCCCGCCTCGGTCAACCCTCAGACAAACACGCTGTTTGTTTATTGCTAGCTCTGAAGCAGCTTAATTTTTGCAGGGGCTGCTTCGGAACGCGTTCGGATTTATGATGTTTCGGATTATCGACCCTCTACTGTATCTATCATTTTTGAATCCATTTGATTTTGCTGTTTGTTTTACGACAAATATTTTCTTATTAATGAATCAGAGCTTGACTTGTGAGAAGATATACTTGATAGAATAAACTTAGAACACAAAATCTCACAACCATGCAATACGTTTATTAACTCAAACGCGTTTCAACGACAAACTCGCCATCTTCAGTTATGAGTTTGACTATTATAGCTCGTGCATAACTGAAGATGGCGAGTTTGTCGTTGAAACACGTTTGAGTTAATAAACGTATTAGTTGTGAGATTTTGTGTTCTAAGTTTATTCTATCAAATATTTTTTTCATAGGTAACTTCCATACCTATTAGCCAAAATAACCTCAAACACAAAATATATATCATAAAATGGGATAAACAAATGTTCATCCACTTGATACTTGTCCTCAACAACTTTAATGACACATTTGTACCATCAAAATATGCTTAGCACAATTATGGCATTACTTTCTCACCATAATCTTCTTGCGTTACATAAATCAGTTTCTGCAACAGATTTGTTAGACTGAAATCAAAACTGGATTGCAAATCTTTCTTCTAAATGGTTTTCCATAATTACTCGGAAGCAAAAACAGAGTTGCATTCTAGCCACACAAGCTTGATTACAACAGTCGCGTTGTTGCACTAAGCAGTAAGAATATAATACTGATCAGTGTTGCCAACTCCCCATGTGAAATTAACCTTGCATAATGAGTCTCATTACTTTTTGATCAGCTGTTATGTTTTAAAATGCACTAAATTCATTTATGAAATATTGATAGAGTGATCTGACCACCGTCACTGAATCAAACACTTAATATATCCAAAAAAGAAAGAACTATTATAATCGACTAGGGCAGACATCTTTGTGCTTCGTCCACCAGCGCTGTTCTTGCTCCCTAACACAATTGTTAGCCAAACAATTTAACATAGTATATATTTTAGACAGAATGCTTAAAAAATGTATAGTTACTGTAAATAAAGCAATATAGAATATAATATGTTTTTATATTATTTTAATAAATATATTAGGTACGAACATTGAAGGTGTGTTGCTTTTATGGATTACAGTTCAGAAGCCTGAACCAATACACATGGTCTCCTTGCAGTAACAACATATGTCCAAAGCCTTCGGCTCAAGAACTGGCCTCTATGCTGCACCATCCTCTCACGTGTAGGTTACCTGCTGCTACTAGTTGGAGACCAGGTAAATTGTATTCTTCTATAATGGCAAGGTCAACAGTTTAGGCCTAATGAAACTTTACTCGAGCTTTCAAACTGTCAAATAAGTCTATAAAAATTTTACTATGAATTAAATAAAATCATAATTTGAAAATTTGTCTGGAGTTGTAAATTATGTGCCTTGGGATTACAAATGAGATTTAGTTATAAAATCTAAAGGAACTTTTAATTTGGCACAGGGATTGCAGTTTTGAGTGATAACGGCCTAATAAATAGTAATAGCTGACCTTTTCATCGCCAGAGTGTCTTTAATCGTTTAGCTTGCTTGAGCACTGATAACGTTTACCCATTTTAAAATAAGGAGTCCTTTTCAAGATTTTTAGAAAATTATTCTCTTGTGCAAATTATAAATGTACGAATAACAAATAAATAGAAATTAATGTATTTGCATAATATATGTCTACAGTTCACAACCAGTGTATGTAGTAAAACATGACAAAACAGCTGTAGTTTTGAAATTATATTTTGTTTTTCTAAAAATGTTTTTAAAGAAAACTGTAATTAACTTAGGCTCTTGTGATTTTGTATGTAGATCTTTTAATTTTCAACATTTATTCCGCTCTTTCTCTTTTCGTTTACATTTCTGAAATGGTTTACAAACATTTCAGGTACCCAAATGCCAAGTGCTTTACAAAAACTTTGCAACCAAAGCTCTGTACCAGTTCTTAAGATGTAATATATTTGTATTGACGCAGGTACGCAGCCCAATCTGTCTTACATCTTGAATGCCGTCAACTCTTCAACATTCACCCCTCTTTCGACGGAATCGCCTTCAAGTCAACTGTCGGCTATATTGGAAAGTCAAAGGTCTCCTCCGCAACCGCCCAGCCTATCAAATATCTACAGCAGAAGATTTGTTGTTACGCCGGCTGTAGATCCGTGATCATACTGTGGAACACTATTGTATACCTTATACATTTATTTGATCTTTCTGTACCGTACATTCTACACAGCCCAATTGAGAAGAATGTCTACGGCTTATTTTAAATTGTGTAATATAAATAGCTTACCACCAAACTCCATTTGTAAAATGATCTTAGCTATTGTATTTATTTGTTAAAATAGTGGCATTTTTAAATTGTTTTATTATCGCTATTAATGTCACTTTTTGTTTAAATATGTTTATAAAAATGTTATGAATAAATTTTCAAAAATGATAAATATCTTTTTCTTTTTAAAATACAGATTCTACCAAATTGGTCGTTTTAATTAAATTGTTTCAATTGAAGTATGTAATATATTTTTTAAACTCAATTTTTTTAACATTAATCTTTACATTTACTGCTTGATTGAAAAAATTACTCAACTCATATCACTACAATTCAAATTAGGATGAGTTCTTGAAATTTCAGAAAAAATTAATTCCTTCAAGAAGTTTTTAAGAAGAGAAAGCGTTACAAGTTCCCCGCCCGAGTATGTTGTGTTGTTTCTTCTTAGGTTATAAACTACCAAACTAAACTTGACAAATAAGATGGCAGTACTGTATTGCTGATAAAATAAAACAGTTGAAACCCTATTATAAACCTTCTAAATCTATACTAATATTATAAAGAGGTAAAGTTTGTTTTTTTGTATGTAGGGGGTAATCTCTGACACTACTGAACCGATTGAAAAAATAGTTTTACTAATAAAAAGCTACACTATACCTGAGTAACATAGGCTATAATTCATTTCGATAAAAACCTTTTTTCATTTCAATATTTGTAAATTTAGTCGGAAACAATTCTTAGGTTAGGCCTAGAATGATAAACCAACACTAGTATTTACATTTATTACCATAGCAACCAAATGAATAAAATAACAGATAATATACCTGTTTGCTTCAATATTTCCATTAACAACTGATTTCAAAATATGAAGCAATTATTTTTGTATTTCTAGCTTTTAGGTTAGGGTTTTAAAGTGTAGACCTGAGCCTTGCTGGTTCTTTTAACCATTATTATAACTGCTGTTATAAAATAAAAGAAATAATTTAATTTGTACATTTAACATTATTTACCATCTTAGTTTTGAGGTTATTATTAATCCTACACCTTTATTATAAATAAAACAGAACATATGTTTTAGAAGGTTCCTTTGGGAGTTGGCGTGCGTAGCACGCAAAGGTCTCCCCTAGTATTATATAAAACTGTTTTCTGAAGCAATTTTTATGGGAACTTTAATGTCAAATTTACTAATAACATAAAATAGGTTACGTCTAAATAAATTCAAAGCATTTTATTTTTGATTGAACAAATTTATTGAAAATAAGTACTCTATCAAACAACTTACTCTCAATACATTATAAAACTTTGTAAATATAGAACAACTGCACTGAATTACAAATTCAATATTAGTAAAAATAGTTATGTATTATTAATTACAGATAAACTTGATAATATTACAGAAACAGAGAAGTACTGAGGTCTAAAGATCTAGTCGATGCAAGACCTTAATATGTCTGTTCATGCTTGTGCCATGGTGAAACATCCTTAAACAATATCTACACTGAAACGTCGGCTCCTTCCCACATTCTAGGCGCAGATGTTGTCGCAATCCCGTCTTTGTGCGATAAACACGATCACAGATATGACAGGGATATTGAACTTCAGGGTCCGTATATCGTCTCAACATTTCCTGCGCATTCAAGGTCACTATAGAGTTTCCTGTGTATAGAAAAAGGTCAAAATAAAATACAGTACCGGATAGGTGTAAACTTGTCATACGATTATGTTAGGCTCAATTATTTACAAATAAAAGAAAGTAATAGGTGAAAAAATAATTTTTTTTATGGAAACATGAACTTTACCAGGATTTCTTGGTAACAAACACACCTGAGAAGAGCATCCTCTAGCTTTATAATGGAAATCTGGCTCATTAAACATTTGCGTAGCAAGTTTCAATTATGCCTTATAACTTTTGAACAAAAAGTGCCAAATATATGAAACTTTGCACATCACTTTTCTGGCTAGTCTGGGACCTGTAATGACACACCAGCAATTTGAACAGCCTACATTGAGTTATAACTTACATCATTAAAAAACAGAAGGTCTGTGAGTATATGAAAAAGTTATCCCTAACGCCGATTCCTACGTGGGCGACAATAGCAACACGCTCGTTTCGCAAGCATTAGGTAGATTATTGTGGACTGGCGATGCGAGTGACACCGGCGGTCATATCCTTGAGCTCACCATGTTCTCTAAAGAGGAAAGACGAAAGTTGATGCTTTTCGACAATTCGGTGTTGACGAATGCGTATTTAAAAAGGAAGGCGATTATTGGACGATGTGAAAGAAATGTTATTTATAAAGAAAGGCCAGTATATGGCGAGTTTCATCCCCTTAACAGAAGATTGTGGTATCCGTAATTATTTTCCAACTACACGAGAATGAAAATAATAATGAATTACACGAGAAAACAGACATAATGAACACAAGAACTCACTCGGACTGAACTGCAATGCTTGCTTCTATTGCTGGTGCCGTCTGTCGTTGATGCATACTACATTCGCGACACGGGCTACCGTAGTTCCCATTGCATTGCTACGGTCGTCGAAGTAGAACGCTCCAATGCATTTACATTTGTTTGTTAATTCAAAAATCATTCGGTAGTCCATGTAGGAATCGGCGTAACACCAATTATGATGTGCAAAATTGTATATATTTGGCTTTTGTTATACCAGATAATTAACCTGTTACAAAGGCGACTTAATTGTCAACCTGGACAACAACACACTTGCCATAATATGTTCAACAATTGTTACTTTTTAAATAAATAAATATCTTTCCTTTCTACTCATATTTTAATTAAATCCATTGATTACATAATTATTTGCACAGTTTGAGTTGTTTTCAATATATTTGTTACGGTATCTGTGTTGTACAACATTCAAATTGTCACTTTTAATCATTTGTATAGATTATAGCCAATATCCTGATATTTAATAAAATTATTTTTTTAAACTTGAATTGTGTCATATACTGTGTAGTCACTAATTTTAGTGACAACTTGTTATTTTTCACCATAGAAAATTAGGACAATGTTTCAATATATGATAAATATTTATAGAGGGATAACTAAGCCTCAACATGCAATAAAAAATAGCAATTCTCACTAAATATTAAAATACTATCATATAATAATTCTGAAAATATATTTATCCTGATATTAAGGAGAAACTATTTCATTTTTTGACAAGAGGTGAAAATATGTCAACGAAAGAAAAAAGAAAATTTTCAAAAAATTTATTTGCAATCGCAAAATCTTGAATTATTTCAATTGTTTTCATACAAAATCATAACAACCCATTTCAAACTATTCTATGAACTATTTTCAAATGACGTGTACGACTTGTATTGTGATGGAACTTTCTGTTACAATACTCGCACTGGTAGATGGGTTCTTTGCCGCATTCAAGTCTCGTGTGTTTACTTATTCCAGATTTGGTTCTATAGACTCTGTTACAGCTAGAACATGCGTAGATCGGGCATGAATCTAGATCAAACAGTTCATTTCCTAGAAAAACAAAAACATAGGAAGTTTAGTGCAATTCTATAGAAAGTTGATAGTTAATTCACTACATTACATTTTTTTAAATATTAAATAACTACGCTGAGATGCATTTATATTTATGTACCATAACTTATCAAAGGCCTAAACAAGACCTTTTTCTATAAACCTGTATATTTATTGTTTCCACTTTGTGAGAGCATCTAATCCATTAATTGAATAAGTTAAAACCATTACCATTATACATGTATTTTAATTTCAAATTATTCAGTCAAAAAACACAGTTAAAAAATTTCTTTCTAATGTTTTGCATAACAACTTATTCGTTAGCCATTACATGTAAGCGTTACATTCTATTTGTTTAGTTTTAAAAACATATATCTTTCCAAAAACTAAAAACAAATATTTAAACACTCAAAAAAAGTACAAAATATAATTACTTAACACAAATTACATTTACCGTAGCAATTATTGGATTGATTTTGTTTTAAAACTAAAATGTATCTATACATAATTAATTTGCTATGGGTTGTTTTGTGAGTAGAACACCTAGAGTTTTTTTACCGATTTTGGTGTCATTTTAAAGAGCTCACTCTGAAGTTGTGTGTCCCTTAAAATGAGCTCAATGTATGTTAAGGACTTCGCTCCAGTGGCCCTCAAAGTTGCCATGTTATCCTTATGCCAGATCGGATTTGTTGATTGAATCATTATATTTTGACAGCTGTTGTCATAACAAATGCTAGCAAAAACAGGAAGAACATATGTTTCAGGCATAACAGCTGTTGTCATAACAAATGCTAGCAAAACAGGAAGAACAGATGTTTTTATTATTTTAAATATACTTATTGACTGTTATTTAAAAATAAACACTCTCTAACCTACGATGCCAACTTTTTTAGAAAATTCATGTATTATAACCAACCTGTGTTTATGAACTGGAACTGTAAGTTTGTTTTTAGGTTGGCATTACAGGTTTAAAAAACTGAATCGCTTTAAAAGCCTAAATAAACATAGTTTTTACACTTGGTTTTAAATAACCTTTAACGTGTTTATAGGTCAAAGTAAAAAGTATAAAACATGAAATATTGTTGTAAATAAAAGGATGAGTAAAATTATCTTCCACTATAGACACTATTTATTTCTGTAAAAAAAGTGAACAATAATACACAGCTAGAGAAATGAAATGTTTATCATAAAAAACTGTCTTTATGCAATGACTTCTTGTGCCTCGTGAGACTTGTATTATGGTGAAAGAGTCTGAAACAAACACTGCATTGGAAATTTGGTTGCTTTCCACATTCGTATTTCTTATGTTGATTCAACCCTGAATTCGTTTTATACCTTCGATGACACTGATCACATATATATCTGCGTTCTTCTGAAAAAAATGTTTCAGTTACAATTAATTGTATTTTATTTAAAATTGATATGTACCTAATTTAAAATAATTCAAACATAACAATTAGTGAAATAATGATAATCGGTTACTTACCAGAGATGAATTTATGAGTGTACATTAAAAATAAAGAATTACAGGGTTTGGAGGTCAATAAAAATACTTAATTTCTGGTTTATAAATTTTTATAATAATTGTATTAACATTTCATAACACAGTGTAAAACAATCCACTTCAAATATTTTGTAACTTTCAAAGGCTATGGGTACACTGCATGCACAGTAATAATGTAGTGTTTTCTCAATCTGAAAATGAAAACACTATTCAAATTAATTAGTAATAAAATTACAAGTTCATATATTGTTATTTCTTCATTTATATCATAGCATTTACCAAATATCCAAATTAATGCTAAGTATAAGAAGAGTAACCTACATGTTTATATCAAAAATGTACAGTCATTTTCCCTAATTACCTTTAAGCGGTTTATATGTTTTTTCTCCTTCAGAAATTCAGTTACCCTTTGCGCTCGAAAGGCTACCATTTTGACTGGGCGGTATCGCCAGCTCGGAATTGTTTTGTCGAATTCACTTGACAAGTTGGTAAGTAGGTTAGAGCAAGCATGAATATTTTATAAATAAGTTCTGTTTAGTGACAAATACAATGTATTTGGAATAGAAAACACGGTATTGCTTAGTATTTTAAACCTCATAAAGATGTTATATTTATATTATACATACTGTCCCAAAAGTCCCGGACCGGTTTAATAACTCCTAAGCGAAACTAGCTACAGTAATAATATTTCAGACATGACTCCTGGCTACAAAAAAATATTTTTTGAGTTGTTAGTCACTATTGCTCCTGCCCCCAAAAACCAAATTTTTGGGGGGTTGCCCCAAATTTTTAAATGTAAACCCCTATCGAGTGACCCATCATTTTAAAGGTCTCATTGAGTTAATCACAACAGCGCAAACCCGAGGTCGATATCTTGCTCCTGTCCAAAATGGCTGACCTTTTAGTGTTTCTTATGGTCATGTAATTTAAAATTGAACATTTTGTATCGTATACAAAGTAAACACATTTACAGGTTTAAGATATTTTACTTTTTCAGTTGTATAAACACCGGTGGCCCTTTAACAATTGTAAACAGATAACATTTTTGGACTCTCCTACTTTAAGTTCGTTATGACATGCCTTAATCCTTATCATTGCTGGAAAACCCCGCATCAATAAAACAATACCTGCAGCATTGGATATTATGGCTCAGTTATGAAATTGTGTCTTAGAATAATGTTGTCTAATTTTTCCAGCGTAAGAAACCATAAGAAACACTAAAAGGTCAGCCATTTTGAACAGGAGCAAGATATCGACCTCAGATTTGCGCTGTTGTGTTTAACTCAATGAGACCTTTAAAATGATGGGTCACTCGATAGGGGTTTACATTTAAAAATTTGGAGCAACCCCCCCAAATTCGGTTTTTGGGGGCAGGGGCAATAGTGACTAACAACTCAAAAAATAGTTTTTTGTAGCCACGAGTCATGTCTGAAATATTATTACTGTAGCTAGTTATGTTTAGGAGTTATTAAACCGGTCCGGGACTTTTGGGACAGTCTGTATAAATAACATATGAAACCAAAGAGGGATACAACCAATAGTCATGTTTTCAAATGACAAACTACAATATGGAAAATGTTTTAAAATTGTACAACTCAAATTAAACTTAATTAATTTAAATTATCCATTTTCGTAATTTTATAATTATCAACCATTTATAAACGACAATAAAAATGACTAGTAAAGCACTGAGTGAAAATATAGAGGTTATATTATTGAGCTCAACACAGCTGTTTTAAAAGGTAGGAAAGTAATCGTGCGTTGTTCACATAGATAAACAGTTTCTCAACAGATTCCAGCACTTTACACAAAAAATAATATAATTTTGTTAAAAGGAAAGAGGTTTCCATAGATACGTAATGCTATGTCCACTCACGGTGGCCATGCGAGTGTTCGCGGGATTTTGTATTGGGCACTTAGATTGGCCGTACGAGCTGGGAGCACTACAAGACTGTGAAAACAATTCCAAGCTGACACAGAAAATGGCATGGCCACTCCCAGTGGCTGTGTGTACGCAATATATTAGTAGAATTTGTTTCATCTAGTGGCCTCGCGAGTTTGCACCACTTGGCTTCGAACCGGGTAATTTTATGGTATTTTACGTTTTGGTCAATTTTATGGGAACCAAGCGAGCTATAAGGTCGCGTAAAAAAACAAAATGTGCAGAATAACATCCTACATTTACATTTTTAGGAAAAAACTCTAAAAACATTTCATTCCCCTAGTCAAAATCTCAAAAAATAGTTACTTCCGGTAAAAAAACATACTTCCGGTTGTTGGATTTTTTTGGCTAACGAACTCGTCCGAGCGACATAGACTACCGACATGTGTACCAAATTTGGACCAAATCGGACTTAAAAGTGCCGCTAGAGTGCGAACACATATATATATATATATATATAAATTTTAATGACACCCCAAAACGTGTTCTGGAGACCATGATCGGTGCTCATTTGCTACTCCCGACCTTGGGTCTCACCATAAGGTGCTGTCATAACTTCAGTATACGCAACAGATACATTACATGATGTAGTGTACATTGAGATCATTACCGTTTATACTCTATATTTGTCATAATTACAGCACTGACAATCTGTTTAGTAATACTAATCCTGTGCACATTGTTATTGTTTGGTAAAAAATTAAGGCAAATATATATTATACATACTGGGTGTAGAAAACGTTTGATATATCACACCCAAATATATCTCAAACAAAAAAGATGGAAATACTAAACGCCTTTCTTTTGCAACCGTTTTCAGTCATTTGGCATAATCAAGGGATGTTGCTTGTAATACATCATTTCAATGGTTATAAAATTACTTAATTAAATGCCTCAAATCAAAGGGATCACACTGAAGTTTGAAATGTTTAGCATTTTCATATTTTTTTGTTCGAGATACACGTGGGTGTGTCCAGACATTTTTTACTCTCGGTATATTACAGTTTTAGAAACTATAAGTTTATGTTATGTTCAGACATGTTATAAACTTGACACAAGTAGTTTTAAGATAGCGAACACAATGATAGAGAAGACGACGACCAAGTATAATAGAAGTTTTGAAAAAGTTTGGTTTTATAATTATTAAAAGAATAAATTTAGTATTGTTTGTATCAATTTGCATACACATAACTGTCCTTTGTGTGTTGTCCTATTCTATACGTAACGTTGAACTGTCACTCTTTAGGTAGGCTACATTAAATTGTCTAGGCGGACCAAAATTATATATAGTTTACAAACTAGAAATCTGGTAATGTGACTAGTAACCTGTAAGTTTAGATGTTAGGTTATGCAATAAGAGAGTTTTATGGTACTTAAGTTGTGCAATATAATGCAGAGGCGTATACTCCACAATATTTGTTTCTTATTGTCCTACGTGCCACGGAAAAACAAAATTGTACTCCTGCTACTATCAACAATACATCACAGTGATAAGACAGTATTTGATCCAGATAGTGGACAGAGCTTCTCACATAATATAAGGAGGGGTTGATGGCTCCTTGCACTGTCTGGTTTAGTAAAGTACCTAATATAGCCTACACGAACAAGCATGAGATAGCGTGGAGTTTGTTAAATCCATTGCAAAACAGATGTGTAAGGAACAAATGAGGGCAAGAGCTTCAATGCCAATTCTACCAAGAAAATGACACCAGATCCGGTAGATGTTTCTTATACGGGCGAGTAAAGGTGCATTCACACTAAGCTAACCTGTCGTGTTGATACGTCAGCTGACGTTACGAAAAAAATTAAACCATTATTTTAAATAGGAGTGTGCATACTACGCTGACTTGTAGTGACGTTACACAACACGCTCGCTGACGCGTCAGCACCAAATCCCATATTTTGTCAGTAGGCGTGAGGCCGTCAGCTATGAATTTGGAAGAAGAGCTCATAGAGCATGTGAAAAAATACCCTATTTTATTCGACCATTGCGAAAAAAGCTATAGAAATAAATATGCAAGCAATGAAGCATGGGAAGAAATTGGAAGAATCATAGAAATATCAGGTAGGCCTAACTTAATATTTACTAATTTTTAGCAAAGTTAGGCCAACATTTTTGATTGATTTAACCAATATTTCAAATACTTTAAAAACATGTTTATAAAATCACTTCTTGAGCTTGGTGAGCTGCTGTCACAGCAATATCTAAAGCGTCTAAAAGTCTCCTATCCATTCCGCAACGATGTGCATCTTACAGGAACCAAACAACTGACGTGAATTCATCACAATACGTCAGCTTAGTGTGAATGCAGCTTAAGAAATAGGCAGACCCGGAAAGTTGCTCAAAGTGCCGATTCTTCATCTGCAGGAAGCACACACACTACATTCCCCTGTGTGAAATAACATTCATTTCCACAGATGACCGATGTGTAAATTATTTATAGATGGTTTTATTGAACCCTTGTAAAAACTTGTGTTAGTAACTTATTTGTAATGTGGACAGTTAACAATTAATTTATTCTGTATGTAGATAGAATCAATCAATTGGAAATAGTTAATAAAGAATTACTATTGTATGATTTTTAAATGTCTACTATGCAAAGAAAATGACCGAACTTGCTTATTATTATTCCCCGGTAAGCATATCAATTGACTTGATGTGGAGTGGCATTTCTTTGCATCCGTCACTCTGAGACCGGATTCAAATAGAGCTTCGAAAAGTAGAATAGGGATGTAAGGGTCTGGGAGGCTTCACTATTTTAGAAGAAGGTCAAAGTGGCTAAAAACGCACAAAATTTGAAATTTTTGTTATATACGTACCTGAATCGATGCAGAATTCAAAGTGTGTGACCATAAGACAACCTAATGAATATTTTTTTGAACAAAACTTAACTTTTATATATTACAATAGCACGTGGCATTGATATGCTTACCGGCCTGCTATCCCTCTTGTTAACTACATCCTGACTGAAATAAATCATGTCTTTTTAAAACAGCTGCAAATTTTTTTTTTTTTTTTTGCAGCCTATAAATTAGGTAGCCTATTGTTAAATGCATAAAATTTCAATTTTCTATTCTTTGCCCACCAATAATGAAAATATATAGCGATATTGGCGAAATAACTTCAGAGCGGTTAATGTGACACCACTTGTTCTTATTAACCGTGCAACTTGTTATGAAAATTATCATAATATAAGCCTGCGAGCCTTTATAAAAGAACAGAAATACTAACAATATTTTGAATGCATTTATTATTTGTAGGATAGGTATATGGTCACCCAAGGCTATAGTATACAAAAATGATACCTAAAACATATGAATCCTTGACATTATCCACATTTTTTCCCATCCTTACTGAAACAACTTTAGTTAGGATGCATAATACTTTATACTTAAGACCTTCTAAAATAGTAATTTCAATAAAATTATAAAGCTTTACTGGTCTCAGTACGTTGGAAATTCATCTTATTTTGAGAACCACAGGAAATGAAGAGATCCTTTGGTGTGCAAATATGGATACTGTTTCTTAGCCTTCGCAGACATACAATGACTCAAATGTAAACTCTATAATGAATTATTACACACAGCATTTTTACACTTCCCAACAAACAAAAAATTATAATATTTATGGAAAAGTTTCCAATTTATGTTTGATCTTGTACATACCTAATTACTATGGTGTGTTTCATGGCAGCTATAGGCCTATTGTATGGTTTAGTCGTTTAGTGCTTAATAATTTACTCTAATCTCATATACAAAACTTTGCCACTTACCTACCTACTACACTTGTTTTGCACTTTGATATTGGCGAAGTAATATAAAAAAGAAAATTTAGTTATTCAATAAAATAAAAATAATATCGGTTTTTAACCCCTAAATAAAACCTCAATAATATCTTAAAATATTTACTCAGTTAGCTTCCGATTTACTACACTTGCTTATATCTTATTTATTTATTATATATTTTGAACCTCTCTTGAAGAAGCGTAACCAATTCCTTCCTTTTATCAAACGAGAAATAAAATCAAAATACATAAAATTATGAGAAAGCACTGTTATTGCTACATAAACAAAACATTGAGGTTAAATTAAAGACAACAGCTGATGTATCTAGTTAACAATACGCCTCCCTGCTGGTACACTGGGCTTGGCAATGCCGTGCCGACATTTCTTTTAGGGAAGTAGTGCTGCCAACATAAGCATAATTGAATTTTTGGACTATATTTTTTACAATGTGTTGTGTAATATATATGTGGCATCATGCGCGGTAATATAAGTTATAATTTGTTTAACAATTTCAAATTTTATGTTTTGGTTAGTGTAATTTCATTTTTACAATTAGTGTATTATTAATTATTTATATATATTCACGATATGTGTACAGACAGGCTAATGTCAACCACAAGACATGAATTTTAAGAGCAACATACAATTCACGGTAATTTAGGAAGCACTGCTCGACAATCTATGTTTTGACAAATTTAAAAATAACAATGTATTTTCAGCTCCACTGTGTTTTTACCGTTTACGAAAACTGAAATTAAGCTGTAACATCAAGTGATATAATTGAATCATTCTTAGCGCGTTGTTTAAAAATGTAGGTTTAAGATGCAAGATGCGATTCACGGTAATTCATAAAGAAGTAGACTACTAACAATGGAAAAGGTATAGAATTGAGTAGGCTAGTGTTGAAGTTTTTTAATTTATGAATATTATAATATTATACCGTACCTATATTCACAATAATATAAAACATCATGACCACCAATAATAAAGACTTTAAAACCAGAGACAAAAATATATATACCCTAATATAGGCCTGAAAGAAATTAACATAGACATTTTGCTGCCTTCTTCCTACTATACAGACTGTCCCAAAAGTTCCGGACCGGTTTAATAACTCCTAAACGAAACTAGCTACAGTAATAATATTTCAGACATGACTCCTGGCTACAAAAAACTATTTTTTGAGTTGTTAGTCACTATTGCCCCTGCCCCCAAAAACTAAATTTGGAGGGGTTGCCCCAAATTTTTAAATGTAAATTGAACATTTTGAACTTCGACAACAAATAACACACGAAGCTCAGCAAATACCGGGGGAAATAATACAGAATGTAGTACAGCATCACTATTACAGACTAGCACACTTCGTGACTGTGGAAGGAAAGCAGTTCGAATACTTACTCTAAACCCTGGATATCATCTTTGGTAAGCAACTTTGTTTTTGAGTGTAAAGAAAAACATTTTGTTATTATTATCAAGTATGACAAATTTGTTTTTATACTTTAAACTCTTTTGTGCGTGTGTTTACTTTGTTTTAAAATAATAAAAATGTTTAATACAACCAATGGGGGTCAATTTTAAATTACATGAAAATAAGAAACACTAAAAGGTCAGCCATTTTGGACAGGAGCAAGATATCGACTTCGGATTTGCGCTGTTGTGTTTAACTCAATGAGACCTTTAAAATGATGGGTCACTCGATAGGGATTTACATTTAAAAATTTGGGGCAACCCCCCAAATTTGGTTTTTGGGGGCAGGGGCAATAGTGACTAACAACTCAAAAAATAGTTTTTTGTAGCCAGGAGTCATGTCTGAAATATTATTACTGTAGCTAGTTTCGTTTAGGAGTTATTAAACCGGTCCGGGACTTTTGGGACAGTCTGTATAATTATTGACAATCAATTTACTCTTTTATGCCTAATAATTATAAATTTCATCATGTCCATGCATTTCTTTCAAGGAATGATTTACAAGTAGGCCTAACCTAGAATTTATGATTAAATACATTTGTCTCAAATAAAAAACTTTTAGTAGGTACATTAAGAAGTAGGCCTTTCCCCTTCCTTCAGCAAATGGGGTCCGGGGAAATTTTTTACCTCTGGCGGAAAACTTTTAAAATTTGGGAAGCCTATTTGGCTTTTTGGTGGAATATTAATCCATGCAGCATCGAGTCTTTACACAGTTAATAAATACACAAAGCTACACCGTATCAAGTAGTGCCCCAGCAGCTCATGTTTGATCTATTAAAAAATAAAATAAGTAGGCCTACTGTAGGCCTATATGTAAAATGAAACGGTAAATAACATTTAAAAAACATTTTAGTGCTAAACCACTTCTTCTATGTAATACTGACTTTTAAATAATTCTCTAAGTAGAAAACTACCTGACTATAATTAACTTACCTGTACTAATATACATATTTTCCTTTCAGTATGTAGGGTCACCCCCGTGTATGGGCTCCCATGCAGTGGCGTAGCAAGGTCTTGTGACACCCGGGGGGGAATTTCAACTTGTCCCCCCCCCCCCCCCCCCCGAACTTTACACAATAAACATTGTTGAGCCTTATTTGCTTATGGTCTTATGGTAGAAACACACAATTAACAGAAGTTATTTGAAGTATTTAAATTATGAAAACAAAGGAGTGAAAGGAAAAAAAATAAGTATCGGTATTGTAAATCTTGACGACTGATTCAATATTTTATTCTCACCAAAGCACCACTACACTATACAATAAAGGATACAGGTGTAAAAGCTTTGAACAATAAACGGTAGCAGATAAGTGCCACATACTTTCTCCCAGTTGAAAATTTATACCTTCCCAAGAGTAGCATAGGAGGTGGTTATTTATAGAATTGCAAAAGTAGGAAAATATTACCATGGAAAATATTAGATGCATGTAACACACATCCATATTATATTATTATACTAGCTAGCCCGATCCGGCTTTGCACGGATAGACAAATCAAAGTTAAATGTATATTAACAAAAAATATATTATCAATAAATATATTACACTATGTATTTCCTATGGGGAGTTTTAGTAACCTTCACCACCCCCCACCCCCAAACCCTTTCTTAGTGATCACTTAGGGCCATAGAGGAAGCTACATACCGAATTTCATTCCAATCCGTTCGGTGGTTTTGGAGAAATCATGATTTCGTAACTTTGACCACCAAAAACCCTAAAATTTCGAATTTTTTAAAACACTTTCTTAGAGAACACCTATGACCCTAGAGGAAGCTACATACCAAATTTCATTCCAATCCGTTCAGTAGTTTTAGAGAAATCGTGATTTAGTAACTTTGACCCCCAAACCGCCCTAAAATTTCGAATTTTTTTAAACCCTTTCCTATCAGCGCCTACGGCCCTAGAGGAAGCTACATACCAAATTTCAATCCAATCCTTTCAGTAGTTTTAGAAAAAAACGTGATTTAGTAATTTAGAACCCCCAAACCCCCCTAAGATTTCGAATTTTTTGAAAACCTTTCTTAGTGAGCCCCTATGGCCCTAGATGAAGCTACATACCAAATTTTATTCCAATAATTTCAGTAGTTTTAGAGAAATCGTGATTTAGTAACTTTGACCCTCCAAACCCCCCAAAATTTCGAATTTTATGAAAACCTTTCTTAGTGAGCACCTATGACCCTAGAGGAAGCTACATACTAAATTTTATTCCAATCCTTTCAGTAGTTTTAGAGAAATTGTGGTTTAGTAACTTTGACCACCCCCAAACCCCCCTAAAATTTCGAATTTTTTGAAAACCTTTCTTAGTGAGCACCTATGCCCCTAGAGAAAGCTACATACTAAATTTCGTTCCGATCCGTTCAGTAGTTTTTGAGAATTTTGCAAAACAACCCCCTTTTTGGCCAAAAACCCCAAAAAATCAGTTATTATTACCTAAACGAGAATTTTTAGAAAGATGCTGTTTTTTGGATATGGTAGGGTACATTAAGGGCTACAAATATGCCAAATTTTATCGAAATCGTTAGAGCCATTTTTGAGAAATTTAGATTTTTCTCGTTTTTAGGCAACTTTTGGGGGGTAAAACTCCTTAAAAATCAAAAATTTGAAAAAATGAAAAAAACGCCTGGAGATATGCCAGAACTACACCTACATACCAAATTTCATCAAAATTGGACCGTTGGTATGGTCTCCAGCTCTGTACACATCCACACAGACACACGGACAGACATCACCAAAAAAAGACCTTTTTGGGTCCAGGGAGCACCAAATCAAAATATTCCACTAAAAATATTTTTGAGTTCAGGGAGCACCAACACAGATAATTCCACTAAACATTTTGTTGGGGTTCAGGGAGCACCAAAACAGATAATTTCACTAAAAATTCAAATTCGAAAATTTGGACGAAAACAATACTTTTTCCATATACTACGTATAGGGTGGAGAAAGTAAAAAAGAGATATATATTATGTTAAATAGTAGCAACAGATCTGTCAATTCAGTAAAAGTCAGCACTTTGTTACACTGTGGGTTCAAATCTATCAACATTATTCTAGCAAAACAAAATTATCGTACTTTTAGCGTACGATAGTAACCTAGTATCTAATATCGTACCGACACCTCAAATTATAGTACACATTCGATAATTATCGTGTGTCTGGCAACACTGACTCGTGGCAATGGCAGGTGCAGTAGAAACACCTGATCCATTCACCCCCTACCTTGTGTCTGTCTCCTTCCCGACTCGATCGTAGGCCTACTATTTGCTCACTGTGCCCCCCCCCCCCCATAGTAACCATTATACACTGCCCGTTCTTAAAGAAAATTGCGATGCAGCCACAGTTGCAACAACCGAACGTAAACTACAGCTAAAATCATTCCGAGGTGTTTTGCTTTTTAGTAAAACACGCCCTAATCATAAGCCTTTTAAGAACATTTTTTTGTCACCCCTACAGGGCTGGCACCCGGGGCGGTCCGCCCCCCCCGCACCCCCCTTCCTACGCCACTGCTCCCATGCTTGTACATAATTACCATGTTGTGTTTTTCGGCAGCTATATTTTATGGTTTGCACTAACAAAATATATACCTTGGGTACTATTAGACTGGTGCTTAACATCTAACCTTCCAAACAATCAACTATATATTTTGCTGCCTCTGTTAGAAATCATGCAAAGCTAGGAAGCTTTTATCATGCCTATTTAACTTGCTAAGTAGGCTTGTTTTGTTTTTGAGCCCTGTAGAGGTAAGGATGTCCCGGGATGTTTGTTCTTCAATGGACGTCCATGTATTTAGAGAAAAACTTTTATTATTTACTTGTTACCATTTGCACACATTCTGTAGTCATACTTCTAAACTATTTGATTGTCACAGCTGAGTAGGTCTATACTCGCTATTGTGTTTTGCATGGCCTACTCTGTTCTTCTGTAAATAATTATTGTTGAGAAAGTAGAGGCCCATTTAGATTGTAGTGATTGATACAAGATGTGAACTAAACTAAGTGAAAGACGTCACTGACTTTTTGGGGAAGTCATTGAATAATAATATGTAATATAAAATTTAGTTTCAACATTTTTCCTGATTATTTTTAACGTATAAATAAATAACAGAATACCTTTTCTTATCAGTTGTCGTTCGACCGCCCGCCGTAGTATACGTCTATCGGACAATTTATATGTGTTATTTGTCGTGAGTTGTATGTTGTTGTGTTTTTGTGATGTGAACTGTTAATTTATTTATTAATCTAAATGAATCTGATGATGAAACATAGTTTTTGAAACGCGTCATATATAAAAAACGCAGACGAAGTCACACGACGGAGGTAAAAATATTAGTATAAATAAGGTTTTTCATAAATTTCAAAAGGATGTTTTTTTTACTCTTCTGAGGAAATTGTAACATTCAAAATATATAAAATGTAAAAATAATAATAAATAATTAAAGAATTAATCGAGAGAGGAGATTTGAGGAATTCCATTCAAATTATAATCGATGGTTAACACATACTAGAGCGGCAAATATGTAAAACACCTAGGAATACGAAGAAATACCAAATAATCCGACTTTCGATGCTACAAAATTTAATTAAAAGTATTTCCCACCTCAAATAAAATTAAAAATAGCATATATCTATCCAAGAAAATTAAAATATCAACCCGATCCGAAGTTTACAAACAAATATTTACGTTAGAAACAAGAACCGGTAGGCTGAGTTAATATCAAACTTTAGACGGAAAGCGCTAAAATAAATTCAAATAGAAAAACAAATGTGACCTATTGAAAGAAACAACTCTTATACATATAAAAGGTCTTTGGTGAAAATCTAATATATGCATCGATAAGCCGAGAAAAATTTAAAATCGTGGACAAGCTATGAAAAATGCCCAACAGTCCGACATCATTCTCAAGGCACGGTCCTGCCCATCACGTTTGTGATTTGCCAACGTAATTTACTACGAAATACAAATTTAAAAAATCACAAGGCTCCTGAACTAATGAATATAAAATTTAGATTATCAGGTTTTAGATGTAATAAGGAGTTATGTAAGTATTTTAGTCTATTTAGTTAATGTTGTATAACATCTGTAAAGTACATTCGAGCATTTTTACCTCTCAGAGGAAATCAATTAAAAAAAAAAAAAAGGAAAAACTTTCAATTAAATAACATTTTCTTGCTCCTCAACTCACACACACACTTACAAACCTAATCTCCGAAAAAAATAAGATTAAGCCGGCGCTAGAGGAAATTTCCGGGATGAAGAGAAAATAATAGCTTAGTTGGAGATCATTATTGGGAAAGCCATAGACCAGTACAGAATACAATTTGTCTAGTAAAGTAATTTTTATAAGCCAAAGTTCAGCTTCCCGTCTTACGACAAAATATAGGAACAGTAAATCTAAAGAGTATACAAGTAAATGATGAAGTGTTTGTGTGCTGCTATTTAAATTATTCAGCAATGATCAGAAAATAATAGAAGAAGATTGCTAAGATTGTTTCAATTTAAACAATTTTTATCAATGTTTTATTTGATACAGACCATCCTATCAAACTTTCAATCTAACATAAACTTTAATGCCTGACCACTAAAGAATACCATTGCGTGGCGGCCAATAGGATGGGCGCGCAGCGTTGCCATATCTACTAGCCTCGAACACTCCTGGTATTTACCGCTCGAGCGCACAGTTTAAAGAATTATAAATGCGTTGAGTCAGCCGCTTTCAGTTAGAAGCGAGGGAAGAACGTGCCAATGTCGCACTAAGGTGATTGGAGCGTTCAAGGTCTCAGTGTACACAAACCCGTCCCTCAACGGTATTCTTTCGTGGTCTTTGATATAGAATTATAACTCCTGTATATGAACTAGTGAATTTTGTTGTGCTCCCTATATGGCGTAGTACAATACAGACATCAGCAAGACACTAATTACAAGTTTATTTTTTAGTATTAAATTAACATCTTGTTCAGACATAGTTCATATGATATTTCATAGTTATTGTTATGATTCTTTGATTTAACTTTGGGAAGAGTCGGCACCAACCTCCCGAGATTAAGTTTGTTTTGTGTTCAATATACAGACTTTATTACTGTAACGGAATTAAACTAATACTGCTAGCTGGAGCCTACCTCCCAGAATCCCCAACTGTTATGATGCAATTGCATCAATACTCTGTTATTTTTATAATTTGTGTTTTCTTTTACCTGTGAATTTTATTATGAATTTGATAATTGTCAAATGCTAACAAACAAGACTCATCTATTGTAGTTAAAAGGTGTTAAGGATAAATATAGTAATTTGTTTTATGTATAACTGCAAGATGGACAACTGATCAAAGATTTTCTTAATGTTAATCCCTGTACTCAGATAGTTTATTTCATTGATTATTAATTAAAAGAAGCAAAGCTTCAGTTACTTACATTGTTATTTGTGTCTATTAATTATAAATTTTTCTTTCAGTCTATTATGATAAATCTTTTCCCATTTTCTTTACTAAAAGAAGTTAAATTATTAATTATACCGAACTTATTTAATTTCAATTACAACACTACAACTTGTGGATTTTCCAATACAAAATTTTCAAAAAAAAAGGAATTGCACTCCTCAAATAACATCTGTGGTGTTGTATCTTGTACTCCTATGACCAGCGGCAAGAAGGACGCTCGTTCTCCTCAACAGGTGAAATTCAAAATATGATCTAGGAAGAAATTAAAAGTGGCATACTTACGTAATTAGGAAAGACTGACTTAAAGTGTCCTATATTATGTTTTAATGTAGTTTTAGCACTAACAAATTCAGAGACATTATGTTTGTGCCCATTGCAGTAAAGGCTGGTTGACACGGTACGAGTTAGCTCGGACCGAGCTAGCTACTCGTACCATGTCAACAATGCGTCCGAGTATCTCTGAAGTGACGAACTCGGGCCGAGTGAAGTCGGATACTACTCTACTTTCTCGGATACGAGTGTCTTATATTCTCAAGATGGCTACAGTGGAGCTTAAAGTGGTAAAAAACAAGAAAAGCATTAAAAGGCTGTCCGATAGGGAAACAGTTTATTTTGTTGAATTGACATAATTTACGAACAAATAATCAATCAATTACTGTTTAATACATTTCTCGCCATTACCACTAACAAAATTCAATGCGAGTGTTGTTGTGTGTGTCAACACCGTTCCGAGTTTACCGGCTTGAATGTACTCTGACCGAGTACAAATAGCTAGCTCGGTCCGAGCTTACTCGTACCGTGTCAACCCGCCTTAAGTGTTGGTATGCAACTTACTGTTTGATACAACTTAATGTAAGTACTTATTGTTAGTAACTTAATGTTTGATACAAAAGTTTTTATACTGCACTTAAAAGGTTTATAATAACTCTGAACAAATAGGGATTTTGTTTTGTGCTTCAATCCCAATTTTTCCACCCCCTGAGCAAGTGGTTGGAGTTATCAAAAACCCCTTGGGAGGTAAAATAACTCTAAAAGGATGCAATATTTCTCACATTAAGAGAATTATAGTGATTTTAAAGTTTTCAAAAAGTAGTCCCATTTCTAATCCCTTGGTAATAATAAGCTCAACCGAATTGTTTCCTATTTGTATTTTATACGTCAGTCTGGAAATAATTTCTGAAACGTTACTGCAGTTTTCATGTTCATAAACAGTGATGTACGAGTTAAAAGTAAACTTTTGACTGTCTACGATTCTGGGATCTAGGACCACGAAACGTAGAAATTTATCGGAAGTTGCACCACGGTAATATCTGCTATAGCCACTTTCTTTAAAATCTACCAGTACCTAAAATGACGTAACAAAAGTATATTTAAGCTAAAAAAGTGTCCAAGAGAGTTTAAATATTTGTGAGTTACTTTCAACAAATAAAGTAACTCCTATAAAAGTTTTGGGTTAATTTTAGGCCACATATTTTATTTTTGGATCTTTTCAAGTTTTCTATACCTACACTCACAAAATGTTGAACAATTAAAATTGTGATAGAAAATTACATTGTGGTAACTTCCAGTTCTTTGTGAACTAAATAACATTTTGTTTTTTTCACTAAGCATAAAATAATAATTTGTATCAAACCAATACTAAAAGTAAATCTTACTTTTATTAATTAATGCAGCTCACTGTCGTTGCAAAATTTCTAATTACCAATATTACTCATCAGACAACTTGGTCGAACAAAACATCTGTTTAAACATATTGTTGTAATTAACATCAGGAAATTAAACATAATATGCAAGTTTACTAATTGTACTTAATACAAACTGCAGGCATACCATCAATTATATATTGTGTCCCAATAATCAATAAATGATTAAAATTTCTGAAATGTCACTATTTATGAAGAAAATGGTGGGAGAAGGCTTTTATAAATAAGGCCACTTTTTTATGGAGTAAGGCAACTTCATATCTAGCTGAACCAAGAAGGTAAGTAACTGTGTTTTGTTTGTTATAGTATAAAATATGTTTTTGGGACAAAATATGCCGGAATCAAAATTATTTTTAAAACCATTGACTGTACATTGCATTTTTAAGGAAATTTGAAAGCTCATAAAGTCAGAGTAAAGAAATATTTTGCAATTGCTTTTTTATAACATTAATGTTAAATTTATAACATTTAATTACAGAATCATCTTTAATGAACCATTTGATAGAACTTATGATTTCTGATTTTTTTAAATTATCATATTTTGGTAGTTTGATTTGTTTAAATATTTGAGTTACAATAATATAATTGACTTGTTTAAGTTCATTCTTGAGGGAATGGATTTATCATAGAAGTGTTTCTATAAAGTATTAAATGAAATTTTAAATTAGCCACCGGTAATTGGAAACATATTAAGAGCATGTAATACATTTGTGCTTTTGGATATGCCACTCTGTCTCCAGACGTTTTCAGAGTATAAAAATCTAAATACATTAGAACCCATCTTAACCGGCCTCAGATCAACCGGTCCTCGGATTAACCGGTCAAGCCCATGGAATAACAGAGATTTTGTTCTCTTACAGATTATATTACTGTAACTGGCCAAAGTCTCAAACATTGATTGTTTGACGGACATTTCCTGAAAACTAAAAGCTGGTCGTTGACGCAATGTTAGGTGTGCAATGTGTTAGTGTCGTGGCAGGCAGAACAGGGGAGGGGGAGCGTGAGTTTGATTCCACTCAAGCTTCCACGACTATTGTTTTTTTTAAGAATCAATTGATGACAAAACGGCATCTTTTGTTTCTTTTTCTTCGAACTTTGTCGGAACTTTTACTGAATTTTGTGGGAGCAAAATATTTAATATTTGTAACATATTAAGTAATATGTTGAGTAGCAAAAACATTCAAAGGCATTAGATGCGATGAACGTACGAAAATGGAGAGACTTGGCTTTAAAAACATCTTTAAAAGTTAAAGAACAGAAAAAATAATTGATTTTTTAAAGCAATGATACAGTATATGTAAATTCAGTTTTCAAAAGTTTATGTAAGTTTAAAATGTTTAATTTGTTGGTGTTTGTTTATGTATGTTGTACATACAATAAAATGGGTTGCAATAATGTCTTATTTGCTTGGTTACTTATGAAATATGTAGATTATTTTTGAAAAAAATCTATTTTTTACGGGAACCTCGGATCATCCGACCAGGGTCTCGGTCCCGACCAGACCGGTTATGAGGGGTTCCATGGTATATATAATGTACCAATACAAAAAGTTATGTTGGTTAGGTTTAAGCATTAAAATTGGGGAAAAAACTTCTATTTATAAAAACTTTTAGTATTTTAAATCATAAAGTTGTACAAGAATTTAAAGAACACCCCTAACTGTTTAATTTGTGTTGTTAGTGTATCAAACCTCTGGAGGGTAAATCATTTTAAGAACAGAACCAAAATTTAAGAAATACTGTAGGCCTAAATAATTAAGATAGGCTACTGACATTTTATTTTAAAATAATTAGTTATGTTTGTGAAAAGACATTTATTTTCTACTCTTTTACAAAAAAAATGTTGCGTAAGCCATTTGTATCATAAATAAATGTTTGTGTAATTAACTGAAGCAATCTCAGCCGTAAATGCCAATAATATGTATGTGATTGCAGATTCCAAGGATGTATAAACTTACTCTTGTCATGCTCTTCGTAGTCGTAGCAGTCGTCACGGCATCCTACGACGAAGAGTTACAAAGAGAAGAGCGAAGTCCTCGAGGAGCTCTCAAGGCTGTTACAAAGCCTCTTAAGATCAAACCCGGTTTTTTGGGTAGAATCAACCAATCTAAAAAGATCCCCATCACCTTCAGAAAAGTGAGGAGCCCTGAACCGGAACCCAGAAAGCAATTCTTACACGTGCAGCCTACATTAATTTAAATAAAAATATAGCTGACACCCAAATGTAGAAACTTACTTCTTGGAACTATGTTGTTTGTATAGTTTTTGTTATAAATATATAGATGTGATTTCATGATTTGTCTTATGTACCTATATGAATCCAGAAGGTGTGAACTAGTTATTTAGCATATTTAGCTAGCTTACCTATAATTTGAAGGGTTTATCATGAGTGTGGACAGTTGTCATTCTTCAGGATTAATGTTTCAACCGTTTTAGAATACAATAAATAACACTTTCTGTCCACCCTAGACATGCCTGTCATTGCACAAGATCATACATTTTCTATTTTACATAAGACAATAATTGTTGACATTGTAACATTTTAAGGTAAATAGATATCTTTGTAATTAAATATCAAAGGTAAAAGGTTCTGGTTTTAAGCTGAAAAGAATAGTGAAAAATAAGATTCATACCTAGTTATAAAGAAGCCTAGAGATAACCTCAAATTTGTTTTATAGACAAATAAATAGAAAATTTAAAGAACTTTGGGATTTTTAGAATATTAAAAAATTAACAATAAAAACGCATATTATGAACAATAACAGCTAAATTAAATTAAACTTACCTTTAAAACAAAACAAATAAATAAAAAATAACATTAATTGAGAATAACCTAATGTAGGTAAAGAAGGACGTTTTCACTATTCTTATGTGTAAATTCATTCATGTTAGGCTAAGTAGTTGTTGTAGTAATAAATTCAAAAGCATTGTATATTTTATTTGGATTAAGTAACCAAATAACATACCATAATAATATGTAAGATAGATTGAATGAAATGTAAATGTAAATTTGTAAACATAAATCATAAAATGAGGAAAGATTGAAAAGATGAATAAGGAATGTTGTGGTCCGTAGACGGTGACGGTAGTGCGAAGTGACAGCTGACAGCGAATATCGATTTACATAATATAATATATAAAAGTGGATATTTTGCAAATAAAATAAATTTAAACAATTTCAACGGTGGATTGAATTATTATTTCTATCCAAGCAATAAAATTATAAAAACACAAAGTATATAACATCCGAGACAATAAAATAACTTTTGTGAATATTATCATATTTACGCTCAGACTCAGTGCCTTTTCTTGGTCGAGTGGCGGAAAACAAACAAGTTGTGGCAGTGTTCCATCATTGTACTATTGTAGCCGGGAAGCCTAAAAAACCAAAGCCAGAATTAACAGTTTTTGTCCAGGCCAGACGTAATTTTCGAAATTCAATCAAATATTTCAAGAGTTTGAAATCGGTTTTATTCACATACAGAAGAGAAATACTGAGTTAACATTAAGGCATTTATAGAAATAATATTGCAATAGGAAATCCAGACTACAAAAGTACTGTATTTAGAGAGAGGTAGGCATTCAAATTTGCTTTTCCACATTGTTGAACAAATCAAAATTGAACATGTGAAATTTAAAAAATAGCTATTTAAACATTGATCAACCTTTTTTTTTGTAAAACATGTTAACGTTATATGTATATTATGAACTTAATAATTATTTAGGATTAGGATATTGCATTGTGTTAGCTGTTTTAAGTGTTAGGCAACATTATATTGCCAAAAGAGTCTATAGGCTATACATTTTATTGTTAAACTTATACTCATTTTATGTGAAGATATGTGCTCTGTAAATAAATTTAACCAAACAAACAATGTTGAAATAATTGTAAAAATAACACAAATCCAAAGTTAATAAACTCTTAACCAAACCAAGGGGAGTTAATACATCTAATATTTAAGAAATTAACCAAGGTTTATCATTATAAATTTGGCTCCCAACTTTAGGGCCTGATTGTAGAGTAAATACATAAGTACTAATAAAAACTAAATTCTTATTATAACATTCTAAACACTTACCAAGTAAAACATTTTTTTTCTTAATTTTGGGGAAATGAAAAATGTATAATTTATAAAAGCATATTAGTTATATTAATTTACCATACTAATATAATTACCTACTTTTAGGTTTGCTTATATTTAAAGGAAAAAATTGGAATCATAAGATCATGCATTTGTCTGCCTGTCACTGTTGATTTCTCTGCACAAGATGAAGGTACGGTATCAGAATGAAATGTAACATAGTAATAGAGCATGTTAATCTGGATATAATCTAATTATCAGAAAATAAGGCGTAAGTTTACTGTTCAAACCCTAGCCTAATATTTTTGCAGACAACGATTTTGTTTTACATTCTACTGTTGTTGACTAAATAAATACTGTAGGTTAGAAACTTTTAGGTTTCTTTTTATTATTCTTGAATTTCTGTTGCCATAGGTTAGCCTAGGGTCGAATAGTAAACTTGTGACGGAAATAAATTACTATTTTACCATACATTTTGGGTTTACAAAGTTTGGTAAACCCCAAAAAATATACCTAAATATTTTATGACAATGTAATGCAGGGTACCATTATCTTGGAAACCTCTTATTTAAGACATCAAAATTATATTTCTAAAGAATTTCGTAATAGGCTACAAATGAAAATGTTGCTCTAAAAAGATATTGTTGTTTGAAAAAATTAGTGGTTATATTCACTGAGCTTATATTCTTAAATTATTGAGGAAAATATGTTTTTCGTCTATGCTGTACGGCAGCCGCCAACTTCTTCCACTGGACTCTATCCACCAATATGTATTTATTTTAGCCATAGTTAATGGTATTGGTTTGGTCATATAAATATATTTATGTTGGTATCTATAGTTGGCCTCCCAACAAAAATAAAAGGAAGTGTTTGACAGTCTCTATAAGAGATGCCCAAACAAATCTACATCACACAAAGTTCTGAAATTTTAAAAATAATAGAAAGGGCCAGATTTATACTTTGTTACGCCCTAGGCCAAAGATTTTGGAAGCACCATCTTCTTGCTACCTTCTATGCTATTTGTCTTTAATAGCATAGAATCTGATTTTGAAGCTTAAGTAATTGAAAAATGTATAGTTATATAAATATTTATACACACAATGTTTATAAATGAACTTTGAGCTTGACGAGTGAGAAGGAATTATTTAAAAATAATAACAATACGCTAATTCTCACAAACATATATGTTTAATAATCAAACGTGTTTCAACGACAAAGTCATCATCTTTAGTGATACATGAGCTACAACTAAACAACTAGTTTAACCTACGACTAAGCTATATCCATTTTTACCCTTCTACAAGAGTGGGGTGTGGTCTTAGTGTCTAAACAACCAATAGGGTTTTTGTAACAACAGAAAGTGAATAGAAGAGGGATGGAGGACTAACAATGTTTGTTTATTATATAGTGTTATTTAGATTTATTATTTTATATATTATCTGTAATATACTTATCCAAAACCATTCTCTAATATTACCCTCCCTCTCTCTCCTATTAACTTTTGAATTGAATTTAGCACAATGAAATAAATGAACATAGCACAATAAATGAAAGAATTTTTTTACAGCATTATTTTGTCTTCCTCACATTGTCTGTAAATCATATCTGATTCATCTATTAGCTCCATATTTTTATTTGTTATAGATGTTGGCTCATTTTTTAATATTTTTTATTGGCTCATTTATTGTACTTCTGACCACTTTTTCAGAGTCTAGCAATGTATTTTCATGAATTGTAGACAACATTGTAATCATTCTGGTCTCAGCTAAGGCGTTTTGCGAGTAGTAATAATTCTTTTTCATTTTGTTTGGAAATCCTGGCATGTGTTTTCTGTTATCCTTCACTGTATGTAAATATTGCTCTGTTACCCTTCACCGAGCTCCTGTTTTGTTGCTATGTAAATATTGGAACAGCAAGGGAATAGAATATACCAATTACCAACAAAGACCAAGTCTTAAATATCCTGACTGTTACTACCGATCGTGAAACACCCAATTCTTCAACCGATTCCATATCATTGTTTGTTGACCCGTGTAAAATATAAAATCCAGAACATACCCAGTCTGGCAATCACACCAATACGAACATCTTTACTCCAAACCGATGTTGCTTCTTCGATTAAACTGTTTAAAAGATAGTCGCCCTTTTCATGGGACAATACTTTCATCTAAACAAAGATTCTCATATGTTGTGGTGAATATTTTAGGAAAATTTTTCTTCAAAGACGTAATAATAACCATAAGTTTGTACAATTTATCACCTGTAGGTTGGGAAACATTATCTGCAAAATGTAAAAACTGTAATAGTAGGCTCTGAACATAAATCTGTCTTGGGGAAAAAAGCTTACCAAAGATAGGAGTTGTAAGGTATGGGTCACAACTCCAGTAGCCTAATCAAATATTTTATTTTCTCTAAGTGAGACATCAGTAATATTATGATTAACTTGTTTTTTGCCTTACTGGACTGGATTTATTATAAATAAATACCTAATTAATTACCTAACTTTTTAGTAATATTATGGTGTTGTATCATAACATTTGTGTAATTTGGACTTTGGTTTCAAAGGTGTTTTACCTTTATAGTATGAAAAAATCTATTGATCTCTTTGCCATATGGGCAGGCTAAATCTTCACCAAAAAATAGAGTAAAACAATCCAATTAATTTATATCACAACTTATCGATACTTATTCCTGATAGACTTTCATCAAATTTGATCGTTTAGGGATAAATCTGGAGGAATAATTCCATTTGAAAATATCAGATGGATCTAGGTGTACATCTTCTTCTACACTAATTATCCGGATCTTCTGCACCGCTGTCTATATTTTTATAGTTTCTAAGAATCTGATTTTCAACATTAGCCTACATACCTGGTTAGCCTACACACAAATTCACTGCATTATCACTACTACAAATAAATATTGTTTTTATTATTAGCACTAGTAAGCCACCATGAAAAATCACAAGCGGATGAATTAGATACACATAAGAAATATATAATTTAAAAAAATACTATTTAAAAATAACAGACTTTATTTAGACTTTAACTATGCTGACAGGGATTTTTGTAACTCGGTAAATGTGTATAATTTTATAAGGATTATAAAACTGTAGGCCTATTTGTTGTAGGCGTATTTTTTATTTTTATATACGTTATTATATTTAAAGAAAGATGCAAATATTATCTTTTAATGTCTTTTTATTTCATATCGATAGTTTAAATGATTTAGAAGTTATATTAATATTATAATGAAGAAATTAATAATCCAATATGTTATACGAAGGTGTACAAATGTTTCCGAAGCTAAACGAATAGGAATCTCTTCTTTAAATTTGTATAAACTAATATATTGATGACAAAAGGTGGTCATATATTACAGCATACATTAGTTCTATCATATTCACTCATTTGATTAGTTCGCTCATATTTAAAAAAATCAACTTCACAAGAAATAATTATGATTGAAGTTGTAAACATAACCTAAAAGTATAATCTGAGCTAGGTTTGTTTATTATATTATAATATGTTACTCACGTACGTACGGATGTACACTCGCTTTTATAGGAATTGATTTCCCAAATTTTTTAAACTAGAATTTCTAACCTTAATCAGTAAAAATATCAACATCAGTGTCATTTTCTGATTCACTTTCACTATAGTTCTCGTCTTCACTTTCACAATTCGTAATATATTCTAGTAATTTATTGTCATCAATTATATTATTTCTTCTGAAAGACATTTTGTAAATAACCAAACTAATTACATTTCAGAACAAATTCTACACGAACAACACTAGGTTGAAGTTCTAACAGGATGACTTCTAAATAAGCAGCTGACAACTGAATTGGGATGGGAATAAAAAATTTATAAGGTTTCACAAACTAATGATTTGTTTACTGTGTTAAGAATCATTTCAAAACTGCACTCCACTAAATTGACCATAACTCTGTACAAATCTTTGTATCTACAAGGTGCTGCTATCTAGTACATTAAAATTTGAAACTATCGTCATTTAACAATAGTCCGGAAGATTCTGCTATCTACATTCAAATTATTAAGTGGTATCCATCAGGTGCTGCCACCTGGTGTGTTAAACTATTTATTATTATTTCACTCTCAGCCTGAAGCCTGTAGCATGCTGCTGTCTACATTCAAATCATTAACTGCTATTATTCGTGTGTTTTAGTACATGCATTGCAGACAAAATTGTTGTCCCTTATGATATACGAAAAACAAACTGATATCTTTAAAGTTACAAAATCCATTTTGGACATTTATTATAACAAATTACTAGAAGTTGTGCAATTATTTATTAGTTTTCCAAGTGGAATAACTTTTAACTCACCTGATAAAAATGAATTAATAATCTTGAAATACATCATGTTCGTGTATTATTAAATTCTCAACATGTTTGTCAAAAATAGCGTAGAATCTGATTTGAAGCTTCAAAAATTGAAAAATTGATAGTAATAAAAATATTTATACAAATGTTTATGTTAAAAAAACAATCTTGATTTCTGTGAATTAATATTTTTTATGGACAAACATTTTGTCAACCATTTTGATCACCTAACAAATATTGAGAATTAATTTTATTAGAAAAGTAGTCCAGGGAATACATCAGATCATTAAGGGTCTGCTCCAGTAAACGAGAAAGCAACAGGAAACGCACTTCCGGTACCACTGTATCTCTATCTAAACAATTCAATTTCTTGCAGCTGAACGCTTTGACATTGCCTCATTTCAAACCATTTTATAAGTCTATCTTTTGTAATTGAGTGTTGAAAAAAAAAACTGAATATTCTTTATAAAATTTCGGATCAAACTTGCAAATTATTTTTCATTATTAATTTTGTATTGTGTCAGGAAAAAAATTCAAAACTTTGTACTTACTAAATGTCAGTTACTTGACAAATGAAAGAAATTTAAAAAAATGTAAATTGCAAGACGGATGCGTATTGTGACTGTGCTTAAAATGAGACCTTGCAAACAATTTTATGATAAAAAGTAAACGAAATAAATGGTTTGTTAACATTGCTCTTATGGGATAAAAATTCATTTTATTTTTACTGGAGCAGACCCTTAACATTCAATTTCTTGACTTTTATTTTCATGGCCAGATTTACACTTTGTTACCGGTACGACCTAAGCCAAAGTTTCTGGAAGCTCCTCCTCGCTATCTCCTGTCGGTCTCAACTTCCTCTCGCCTTTCTTTCAAATACACAAATCTGATTCAATAAATTAAAACTTACTTATTTTTAAAATCAGATCTCAAATTAACCATTTTTCACACCACCATATCAAAAAATTCCCTACTGTTGCATTACTTCTTTATTTGAACAATTTCTTGATTTCGAGTTTCTGTCATAGGCCATGGCCTAGGCTATGTTCATGGGAAACCAAGGGCCTGATAATAGATGAATGAAAGAGTGCTTGAATGTACCTCTGACCCGATTTGAAATTTCTTTTTCAGTTTATGAACAAGACACATTTTTAAATCTGTTAGTATTGTGAGCCATAGGTACTTTATGTAAAGTAAGAAGAATTATGACATTATCTGTTAAATATTTGATTTCTTGTAAGTTTTATTTGCTTGGCTTCTTTAGGTGAGAAAGTGTGAACATAGAATAACATATATATATGAACATATTAATTTTAATAGTTGGCGAAAGAATATTTTTATATTTAAAATTTAACATCTCCCTATGAAATATATATTTAGACCTGCGGAAAACCAAAGCAGTTAGGACAATTTCTTTTATAAACAAATATCATTGAGAAAAAAATGTAGCCTTGAAGTCTATAATTAAATCCATGAACAACTTTTCACAAAATGCGAAAGTTCACAAAACTACAGATTGCTGTAACTGTCTCTGGTACTGCACACCTTTAATAACATGTAAACCAGCCATTACATGAAATGTTGCCTTTGAGCTTGAAATTATATACTAGGTAAATGTTTAATTTTGTTATTTTTACTTTTACAGTTAAGACACATGAACACAAACCTCTCAGTAATGTGATCCATACTTAGCGCTTTGAGTAAAAAGAATTTTTTGACTGGCAATGGGCAAGAAGGCGCTGACCTGAGAAGCAATTGTGGCAACCTCTCCGTTCTGATACCAAGTAAGAAGCCAATAGATTTAACTACATTAAGTTGTATAATAGTATATCTACAAATAATATAAGGGGTCCGAATGCACCTTGAAATTGGATTATTGATGTTTGCATTAGTTCCTGGATTGTGAGTGAAAAACTGACGGAATTATGATCTTTAGGACTAACAGAGATGCAGGCGATCCAATGGTCAAAATTGGAATACACTAAACTGTGTTATTGTTTGGGCCAGATATGAGATTTTCAAATTGCAAGTAATGGTTATACCCAGTTTTATCCGATATTCATTTCATTAATATTTGTTCTAATCAGCGAGTGAAGCAGAGGCGTAACTAAAATTTGGGAGCCCTGGGGCAAGATAATTTTGGGGGCCCCATGGGGTTCTGAGGGAAAATGTTAGAAAATAAGCCCCCAAAACGTGTTTTAATGCATTCTAGAGGTCAAATTTACCACATTTTTAGTATCCATGTGTTGTATTTTGCACATGATACAAAGGACGGATCCAGCCGCTTTTCAAAGAGGGGGCTGTCTCCTATAGGGGAAGGGGGGGGGGTAATAGAATAATTTTGTTGAAATACAGTGCTTGAAAACGTCTTTTAAGACTATTTCACGAGCACCCATTTTGAATAGAAATTAAGGATTATATGCTTTTCCCAAAAATGGAATTTCATTATAACAAATTGTAGAGAATAAATCATAAAATTGAACTGTATACCCTTGATTGAAAATTTTAAATAATCTTATTAGAACAACTAAACAAAAATATGACAAACCTAAAGTATACAGTTCCAGCCAGACGGGAAAAGGTAACGGCTTAACGCGCCTAGGGCGTTGAAAAAGTAAATATTTCACGGAAATACCCGAATAGCCTTGGAACACTAAACCAGGTTTTCTTTATATCGAACGAAAATATAGAACTTGCACTTCAAATAGATATAAAAATCATTATACAAATATATCGATTTGTAATAGATACATCGATTGCAAAATGTGCTTTCTCATTGGTTAAAAACTGTAAAATTGCAAGGGTTTACAGAAAACTTCATATCTAAGAAACTATAAGTGTGACGAATGATTGAAAGATCGTGGTAGAAAGTTCAAATCTTCATGAACCCACAGGTGCCCTTATCTTCTTCTAAAAACAAGTCTATTTAACGGTTATGTGCCTTTAAAAAGTGACGAGTTTGAGTCATTTGCTTGTGCTTTCTCGTGCGGCATCAGTTGATTTAGACTACAATATTACAGCGATGATTACAATGTTAATATACGTTTTAGAAGAAATTTGTAAATACAAAAATTAAAGTTTAAAACATTTCCTTTCCAATGGTTTTTGTTTTATTGAGATTGGTTAATATTTAGTGGGTGAAATATTCGATACAAGTTATGTTGTCTGAGGCTATTTAATAAACAAAACAAAAATATAACCCATAGGGGGGGAGCTGCAGCCCCCACAGCCCCCCCCCCCCGCCCATCCATGGCACTGAACTGAAATGAAAATATTATATTGAAACAATGAATGATTTGTAACATTATTTACCCTCTATCTCGATCTACCTCTGTAACCTGTGTCAGGCGATGATAACCACCCAGGTTTTTCGCCTTTAAAAACAAAAAATGTAACCCGTGTCATTCATCCTACTGCATAACTACACTCATAAGTTAGGCTATATGAACTGGTCTTAACAAACAACTTTACATTTAATTTCTTCCATAATTAGTTTCAAGTAACTTAAATTAGTTTCAACTTTTGGTATTAAAATATGTAAAGGAAAGAAAGGTTTAAAGTTTGTTTCTATAATTATTGCAAAGAAAATAATACAAGTGAGTGTGGGACATGATTTGAAATTATCACACAACTTCAAAATGAAAGCAATGTATTGTTACAAGCAAAACACAATAAGCTACATTACTATTCAAAACTGGAATCTTGTTCATCCATTAAAATCCTTTTTTCTGACTTTTGCTGAGGAATCAGTCCATCACTTTACAATGTCATCAGGAAATAGTTTCAAGAAGTTGACGGCTTCCGTTTGAACATCATTTTCGCTTGATTTAAAACTAAATTCAGGATGAACAATTTTGTACGTGTTCAAAAACTGACTTCATTCCTTGAAATCGTGCGTCTTGTTGCCCACATAATGTGTCTATCATGGGGTAAAAGACAGTCACTTTGAAGCAAGATTTTGGTTCTTGCAGCCTTTCATCCTTGCTCAGTTCATCAAAGTGCTTCTTTGTTTTAGCGATTCTTTTTTGGGTAAAACCGAGCTTTATACCCCAACGCACACACATATTTGAAGTTTCCTCACTAGGTTTCGCTGTGAAATACTGAATCTTTTTCTAAAAGGGGCCCCCTGGCTTCAAATAACTTTGTATTAAGTAAATGTTTTATTAACTACATTAAAAATTCATATTATTAAGTCGTTTTGGATAGATTTCTCAGCAAATGACGGCCAAAATACACTTTTTTATATTCCCCCCATAGAAATCCAAGTAGAGCCATACAGTGCTGGAGTGAAGCTGCGAGTACCTGCTAGAAATAGTGTAGAATAAAGCTTGTGGGAGCATTGAAGTTCCTTGTTAACATAATATTCATTAAACTGCTGGACTCCCCCAGTAGTAGTGTGTATTTATTGTCACCATGGTTACTTCTTTTCTAGTATAATGACTGTAAAAGGAACAGGTTAGCCAAACTAAGCTGCACAATTGTGTTTTAGTACATCTCAAACTTTAGACAAGATATTTAAACATATTTATTTGACAAACATTAATACAATTAATACTTTTGAGTAGCAGCTGATTACAGGACAATAGCTAACTTACTGGGTTTCTTAGCAAAATCTTGCACGATCTCAAAAACATACAGCGTAAAAACAAGACTAATATTTTATTTTAAAGTTAGTTATTGAGTACTTTAAAATGTGAAGATTTAAAGGTATTTTCCAGTGATATTCACTTCCTTATGACTTTTTACTTGTTTATTCCCTTTGGGGAGGGATTGATACCCACGCTACCGGTATAACACATGTTTTTTGAGTGCAAAGCGTACAACGACCTAATAAGGAATGTAGGAATCGTTATACATGAAAATGGGGCAAAGAAGCAAGTTTTAACATTGCAATGGGAACTTAGTTTTGCAAGAACAGACCCCAACAACAACACTGCTTAGATGAAGTGCCAAACCAAAGAGTAAAATGTACAAAACTCCTACTTATTACTTAAGTCTAAGTGTTTTATTGTCAGGCATATTTAATAGGAACAAATATTAGGTTAAATTGGTGTCCACCTAATGGATGGAACTTCTGTAACTTATCACAAATTCTGAAACATTATATATTTTTTAAAGTTAAAAAAAATGTGTAAATTTTTATATTTAGACATGATTAAAAATGTCGTTAAGCCATTTAAATATTGAAAGTCTGCAGTTTGCTTATTTATCCCTGTATAATACCGGTGATTGATGATAGAATTGTGTTATCAAAATTGTTTAAATAAACAATTTTGATAACACAATTCTACCATCAATCACCAGTATTGTACAGGGATAAATAAGCAAGTTAAGATAACTTTTATTTGATGAAAAACAAAGACATAAAATACAAAATATTGACAGTTAAATTTAAAACACAAATCAAGACTAAACCTGAATCTTGAGTCACACAATATACAAACATTCTTTCCGTTAGATTACCCAGCGAAGCCAGCACCCAAGCACAGTGCCTTTTCATGAACCACGTCGCCGGGACTCAAACATCACTGTTAGAAAATAATGATTGCCTAGGGTAGGGATGAGATTTATATTTAAAAAAGAACAATTATTTTTTCATGATCACATCACGAATTCAATCTTAACTGTAATTTTTAGTTAAATATCGACTATGTATTCAACGATCAATTAGTTTGACATAAAATGCAGATTACTAAAACGACCTTCTGGGGAGGGGGGACAGGTCCAATTTGTCCCCCCTCCCTATCGTTGCGCCACTGGTGTCCATTGCATTTTAGGATGATTCGCACATGTTTAGCTATTTATTTAAATATTTACGATACCGAGAAATACTTTATTTTATACATGTACTTTAAGACTTTAATTTAAGTGAAGAAATTAAACAGGGCAGACATGGAACATTCTTTGACATTGTAATTATTTGATTTTTTTAACTGACTAAATTACTGATAAGTACAGAATTTGAAATCGAATAGAATTAAGAAATCAGTAGCGCACCTCATCCTTTTGATTTAACTGATACAATTTAAACCTTGTGCGATAACTTACCTACACTTACACATTTTATACTCTAAACATTTAAGCTTGACTAAAAATCAAACACTGTAATTCTATTTTTCTCCGTACGATAAACGATAAAATGAATGTTTCTTCATTGTTAACTTGGTCAGTTTATGCAATATACTGTCAATAGACTACTGCTAGAACAAAACAGCTGTTCAAATATATTGATTAAGTAATTTTGTAATTAATATCAGATAATTAAAATGATGCAATAGTACAGCTTGCCTTTAGCGCATACTGCAGATATAAAGGTTAATTACGCGATGTTTAATAAGCTAGGCAGGATATGTCAATAATTTCGGAAGTTTCACAATTACACGTAGTGGGAGATGGCTTATATATTAAGCTGAGTTTTTGCTATGAGGCGTCTTTGATTCCAGTTGAATTACATAGGTAAGTGATAATACATTTATTTATTTATTAATATATATGGTAGCAAGTTTTGTTTTGTATACCGTAGAGATTATACTATGTATTCAGAGCAAAAATAATTTTGTTTTTAATCATTTGTGAGTTCAAAGCAAGGTAGAGGTATTGTACATGTTAGGCCTCAAGTACGATAGGAAGGTGAGATAAGCGAAAGGTAGTGCAGAGGGCTCCCATACGAGCTACAAAGGGCATCATGCCATCAGTGATCTTTTAAAATTACTTGTATTGAGTGAAAGTTCATTGGCTACTAGAAGTTCTTTGAAATGTAACAGGCGGTTTGGGGGTCATCCAATTAAGTTTTCTCTTTCTAGTTCCAATTAATTTTCTTATTTTTAGTTGTATTCTTGAAATCTGTATCTCTATCATTCCATAGAGATGGATATCCTTGCACTAAGGAAATTAAAACTTCACATTATTCACATCACAGGACTTTTTTGCCACATTTAAATTATAAAGAGTGAAATGAAACATTGAATCCAGTGTTCAATATATTTGTCAGGTTCGAGTGACAAGCGATCGCTATATGGATTTTGACGAATGGCGAATTCTAGAACTGTCCCACCGTAACCACTTCTATGCAGCAAAGCCTAAACTAATTAACTTGGTTGTTATGCGACATTGCTTGTCACTAGCTCATCGTTCCTATCTTAGCCTCATCCTAAGGAACTGCTGTAGCTGGACTATGTAACTAGAGCAAAATCTAATTTAAAATTATAAGTGCTGTGAAGTAATTATAATTACTACAGAAAAATGAGCTTTATTACCTTTAGTTGGTTGATGGTTTGTCAGTACCTCAACGTCACAATAACTTTACACTATTGTTATTTTAATTCACTAACAAAACATTACATTGTTGGAAAGTTTTTTTTGTTTTCTATCCATAATGTACTGGAGTTTTCAGCAAAACTATTGCATGCATATAGCTAAATCCTACCATTAATAAGAGTATAAGTACTTATAAGCAATGTCTAGTCTTGCTCGACCTTCTTACTAAGGCCAGTCAAATATCATTGCACTCCCTGAAGGGGGTGCGGCACGCTCCAGTTTCTACGTCCAAAGGGGTGTAAAATATTAAATTTGACTACTGGAATTTCGATAATTAATATAACAACATTTTATAGATATTTTATTGCCCATTTCATAAAATTAACATACGATAAACAAGAATTCAGTAACGTTAAGTTCACCATGATACAGATCAGAGACTGTTATGAGTGCCGACATGGCAATGAAAGTGATTATTGGGGCAGAGAGAGGGATTTCAGTAGTCCTGTAGGTAGTGAGACATGCCATATGGAATTGAATCATCTTAACAAAAATAATATTTAAAAATAGCACAAGACATTATAGACTCCATCAACAAAACAGCACAACAATAAATCCGTTAAATATTTTAAGACAGAATTCAAATAATAATAATTAAAAAACTAATTTACAAATCATTATCTTTAAAACATAGAATCAATTAAAGCAGTCGAACATTAATAAAATTTTGTTAAATGAAGAAACCAACCAAGAACATGTAAAAGGAGATCAGATTCTTTGTAGGGGACTGTACCCAAAGTCCGAGCATATAAACTCCACAGAGTAAAAAGATCCAGACAACAGCAGCTGCCTAAGGCTGTTTTTAAAAGAATTGTAATTCTGTAAGTTAATTATTTTGCTTTATTTAAGAAATCTTTCAAAATACATTAAAAAAGTATGTGGTCATGCACATGTTGGTAGAGAGGAGGGAAGTTGCACTAGTTGGTAGGAAGGACACTAGTCCTGGAAGTTGCAGCCCAACATAACATTTCTAGAAGTGGGCTCTCTTAGCATTTCATCTATTCTGTGCTTTTTTAATCATACTATTTCTGTTATTTGTTCACAAATTAAATCAATTTTCTAAATCAAATTGAAATTGCTCGATATTTGATTTACACACTAGGGTCTTTGACAATTATTTAAAAACGGAAACCGTTTAAGAGAAGCTCGTCAAGTGAAAAACTATTCTTGAAGTGAATAGATTTAATTTGGCGGAGTTATAGATGTGTACAAAGAAAATGTTAAGCTTATAATAAATGGAATTAGAATTTTCTGAAGTTTATAAAATTCAATGTATTCAAGTCTAAAATACATATAAAGTACAGTACAGATGAAATAATATTAAATACGAAAGAAACATTGTAATTGAAAACAAATGCACAGTTATAAGATTCTGTATCTGTACATCCCACTGTGTATGGGCATATAATGCAACAGGAGATTGTTAAAAATATAATTTGATTCCTAGCTTTGTAAACAAGTTATTATTGATTAGAAAAATTGTATTTAAATTTGATGTGTTGGCGGGAGACATTTTTCCCCACTTTATGTATCCTAAATTTTATCCTACCCTGAATTTATTTTCTCCAATTTTACCTTCGTTTCTGTATTTGGGTTTATTAAACTTGTGAAAATTGTGCAAACGTTATAAAAATGAGCTAAAAAACTGACACACTTGCGGACACACACTTATTGCAAGGAGTTCTGTATCAGCTCAAGTGTACTATAATCTATGTATATAAAATCCAAATACCACTGACTGTCTCATTTGTCACGAAATCTCAAAAACCACCGAACAGATTGGAATGAAATTTGGTATTTCCTCTGGTTGGTGCTCGCTAAGAAGGTTTTCAAAAAATCTAAATTTCAGGAGGGTTTGGGGGGTTCAAAGTTACTAAAAATTCCCCATAAGAAATACATAGTATATTATATTTATTGATATATTTTTTTGGTTGATATACATTTAACTTTGATTTGTCTATCCGTGCAAAGCCAGATTGGGCCAGCTAGTTTTGTATAAAATGCTAACATATGGGGAACATAAGATTAATTTGAATAGTAAATATGGAGAAGTAAACATTTTTAGAAACATATTGGGCAAATCACCCCTTTCTTCAAATTTAACTCGACATTGTCATACAGTAAACTTAATTTCGGATGAGGTCTGTGAATACAACAAATCATTTTAAGAGTTTTAGATGATTTTATCTCCAGAATTAGTAGTTTAGGAGCTGTAGTATAACTTTTAGTATCCAGCTAGTTAGCTATGGTAAAATACTCGAGGCATTGCAAGGGATTTTAGTCCAAAGTATAGTAATTAACAATAACAATTGTAAACCTCACCATGGCTACAAACGTGTCCTCAACACTCTAGTACTGCTATATTTATTTGATTGCAGATTCCAAAGATGTATAAACTTACCCTTGTTATGCTCCTCGTAGTCGTAGCTGTCGTAACGGCATCCTACGATGAAGAGGCACAAAGAGAAGAGCGAAGCCTGCGAGGAAGACCGAATGCCAACAGACCGAATGCGCTCAAGGCTGTTTGCAAACCGCTCAAGATAAAACCAGGATTTTTGAAAAGAATCAACCAATCTAAAAAGATCCCAATCACCTTTAGGAAAGCAAGGAGCCCTGAATCCGATTACACATTCAGGCCTAACCGTTTTGCAAATCGTCTGGGGAAAATCAGGCCTTTTCGTATCACAGACTTGAACTTGAGGCCTCAAGTGATGTAATTAAATGGATAGCTGAATCCAAAACCTACTGTAGAAACTTACTTCTTGGAACTATGTTGTTTGTATAGTTTTTGTTATAAATATAGATTTGATTTCATGATTTGTCTGATATTTTTATTTTAAAATACAGTTTATAGTGCTTGTGGTTGAACAAGAAAAAAAACTTAAAATAAACCAGTTATACTTTATTAATTAGAAAATCAAAAAATTGCATTCATTACGGAAAAACAGTTTTAAATGTAACGTTCAAAATTTGTAAAACGCATCGATAAACTAAGGAAGTGTATCGAATTGTATTTAAAATATTTTCTTGAAATTCCCATACATCAGGACACACAACTTGAACAAAACATGCAATAATTTATTTTTCATTTTTTTTAAACTAAAAGTTGTATAAAGTTTTACTTAAAAAAATCCTAAAATTACATACTTATATAACTTTTGGTTGTTGCTTTTCTGAGTATTGATGTGTATTAATTAATTATACGATTTACCTTCTTGAATAGTCTTTCTGTGAAGTATCATCCTTTCTTGTAAAAGGACTGACAGTGTGTTTGTCAATGTTTTTATGTTAATGTAGTTTTTTAGTATAACAAAGGACAACCTGAATTAAATTTGAAAATGGCTGAACGTGAAAACAGCTGTCATTATACAGCGAATAAGAATATTGCAGACGGTAAATCCTTTAGTAATTTTCAAACTTTACGGATAGAAAATTTATTGAATATTTAATCTTACAAACTGAATAAAATTTACATTTGTTGGAAGATTTGGGCCAACTTGGAATTTGATTTCTGGGTTTCACAACTTAAACAGTTGAAATAAAAGTAAACAGACATGATTGGGATGGAATGGATTTGGGTATGGTAGGCGGGTAGGCCTAGTGGTAAACATATTTGTATGGGTTATTGAACAAAAAGAAAGGATCTATGTTCCGATCGTGTATAGAAAGGACCTACAAAACCTTAATTAATTTGATATTCATTTTTCGGTGCCAAGTCACAAATAAATAATAATGTATTAATTACCTTGTAGGTCCGTCTTGTGCCTTCAAGTGGGTTGATTCTTATGACTAGTTCCGAGGTCTTGACCCCATCATCAGATAATTTTTCTTTCACTCAGGGGAGCTTGTCATACATTAAAAAATACACACACAATACATACACTAACACAAATAAACTTCAACGCGATTGTGTCTGAGACCGTAGTGCACTCTGTCATGTCTGTCGGGAAGAGCTAACAGTCCAGCTGATAACGACCTCTGTTAGGCGCTTTTAAATGATTTAAAGCCGTACCATATAAACGATGCGATTAGAAGGAAAGTTGATCATTTAAGATGTTATCTGAATCGTTTTTGAACGCTCTGTAGATTTCAAATTCCTCATTCGTGTTCATTAATCTGCCTTTTTTGCAAACGTGTATTGCTTCTACACTGGATTTAAAATCATCTGATCCGTGTTTGCTTTCAGCGAGGTGACGTGCGTAGTTCGACTTGATGTTGGTTTTGTTGCAGGGGAGGTGTTTTTAATAACGATCTACGAAACTTCTTTCGGTTTGCTCTATGTAATATTTGTTACACTGTGGGCATTTTATTTTGTAAACGCCAGATTTATATTCAATGGGGGTGTCCGTTCTACATTTAAGGGACGAAGATATGTTATTATTTGTACGGAATGCAAGGGTGATGTTACATTTCTTGAGAATGTTGTTCAACACACTAGGCAAGAGGCTGGTGTATTCTGAGGGAATGTATTTGTTGTCTCTGGATATGTCGTTGTATTTGTTTTTATTGTATTTGTAATTGTTTGGGTTCGTTGTATTTAGTCTTTTAATCAATTTGTCTATTATAGAACTCTTGTAACCGTTTGCTACCGCTATGTGTTTAATGATGTTGATTTCTTTATGGTATTCTATCTTGCTGAGTGGGACAGTACGAAGTCTGTGTGTGAAGCAGTGGAATGCTGCCATTTTCTGCGAGTAAGGATGGTGAGATAGTGCGTAAATAGTGATGTATGTGGTGGTCGGTTTCCAGTATATTCTATATTCAAACTTATCTATTGTTTTTGTAATGGTTAGGTCTAGGAATTAATGCAGACCAAAGAGGAACAGCCGAGCCAGGGGAATAGATTCTCATTGTGGCTACTATGAATGAACAACAAGTATTGTTGAGCCGTTTTATCCACAGTATTACCTACAACCTGTAATCGTAGGGGTATTATTATTTTTAGGGGGTTTGTGTGATCCACCACCGGGACCCACTGCACCTAAACCATGAGGTCCTCTGTGCCCCATGTCCAGGCAGCAGTTCACATCAAACCCGCCCTTTTTGCGAAACGAAGGAGTCCATGGGGGGCCTTCCTCTCGTATGTAACTGGTGTCAGGGTATCCTTGTCCCAGATATTTCTGCCTCATTGATGCGAGGGCATCATATTCGTATAGAACGTGGAAAGAAGTTTCCTCCTTCTCTCCACACCTTCGACATAATGGGTTGTTCTCCAGCCCCATTAGGTGGAGGTGCCTCCTCAGAGAGTTGTGTCCCGTCAGTAGACCGACCAACAACTTCACTTTAAATCAACCTTCTTTTAACTAAAATAAGATTAATAAGATTTCTAAAACGATGACATTTTAAAATATATATCGATGTTTACTGTTAAAATACATCGATGTTTTCATTTCGATATTATTGTCACATCGACGGTTACTGCCGATTTTAACATCGATCTTTTAACTATAGATGCTCATCCTACCCTAGGGATGGGGTTGGTTATATAAAAACAATCAAAAACTACTGTTGTCAGTGTCAAATGCATAGTTTGCAAGGTCGCTGAGTCGGATAGTGACACTAAAAAATATTTTAATTAACATTTTGTATAGAAAAATGTAAAAACTGTTTCGTAGTAGCACGGGCATTCAAGATATGGTTATTTAAAATATGCTGATTGTACAATATTATACCATATAATAAGACGAAGGAAACACTCACTGCTGCTTCCAGCACTAGTGTCGGTGTAGGATGGATGAAATAGCTTAAGCGGATGGTCTGGAGGCCCCTTTCTCAAAAATGGTTTTAAAAAGTACTCCTGCAATGTGCAAATCACACAAACGCATTCGAAGAATAAACATTTATTTTTCGCTACACGGGGATATTCCATATCCCGCGATAAGTTGCCCCCAGAGATGATAAATCTCCAGGGCCCCCAACTAGCCAGACCCGTCCTGGTTTCACCTACTGTTGTTATCGGTTCCACAACTCATGAATGTGAGCCCCTATAAATACTCGTCTTTTGTCAATAATTTTTAGTCGTGTTGTGAATTATATGTTGTACTTTTGTTTCAATTGCTTAATTTATGTCGTTATTTTCAGACGATGCACAGGGGTTGTTCAATCCAGGATAAAAAACACACTACACTTCATGTAGACGGCTAGACTAATGCTGCACTCTAGCGGCTAAACGATGAAACCAATTGAAATGCAAGGTACGTGATAAGTTATTCATTATTTTATTTGTAGTCTACAATACAAGTCTATGATAATTAAGTTCAGAAAGATAGGAAAGTTTATTTAGTAGACGCAACTGGCAAGAAAATGCCGATCATTTGTTATTGCTAAAAGAAAGCTGAACATGGTTTGCGGTAGTTGTGGTTCTATTTAGAAACTTATTGTAGGGCTGTAATTTTAAATTCTGTGCGTAGGCCTACCTTTTAAAATTAGGCAAAGGGAAATTCGTTTAATATTCAGCACTCCACGGCCACCACGGCCTATGTAGAGTTAGTTAGGTACTCTATTCTATCTGCTTACAGTTTTTTATGTTTATTGGCAGAATTTTTAAAGAAAATAAGAGCTATACACTCGACCCAACTTGAAAACGGTTGGTCGGAGGAGGGTGAAACTTCGTTTCTACACGTAACAGACGTTATAACTAGTAGTTCTGTGACCAGTAGACCTCGCTCGTTGAAATAACAAATGTGGTTTTGAGCTTAGGTTAAAAATATTGTGTGCCAGTAAGGAAGTAAGCACAAGGTTTAGCCAGTGAAACATTATTTTGCAATTCCCGTGATTCCGTGGTTTCTAGTTATCGTTCTTTTCTTTTCTTGAGCTTTAACTGCTAAAGATTTTCTTTTAGGGGGCATTGTGTTTTATGTAGGTTAATAATGCGTAAGGTAGCTACAAATATCGCGGTATGGAAGGACAACATAGAATTAAATATTTACATACTTAAATAACTAAAACTTAACAATGTATTTACAATTCCATATCATATTCCAATATTAGAAGTAATGAAAACAAACGATGTTAAAGCGTCGTGATAGTGATCTAAACACAGGTACCAACACTTCCCACGCTGTCCAACGGTCATTTTTTGTATGTCCTTTATCGCCGCGAGGTTTCATTTGTTTCATCTTATTTTGTAATTCAAGTAAAGCTAAGTCAAATACTTTTATAAAATAATAATTTACAAGTATACAGTTCAATTCTTTGATCTATCCTCTACACTTTCTTATAATAATATGTCATTTTTGGGCAAAGGATATTATTCCTAAATTACTATCAACACAGGCCTAGTTTTGTTAGCAGTCTTGTAGAAGGAACATAAAAACTGGTGTTTTCAAAATAGGAAATTTGAAATTGATAAATATTTTTATACAGTTCTATTTAGAACAAAATTACGAAACTTTTTTACATTTATGAAAAAAACTGCAAAAAATATTACTTCTTTTTATGTAGGCCTAAAGTTGAACTTTTTCCTTTCGTCACTGAACATGCTTGTTTCTTGAGCTAATAACTTTGTTAATTTTACTTCGATCATTTTTTACTGGCATATATGAATTCTTTGAACCTTTATATACAAAAAAGTTATGGAACACTTTTGAATTGGTTTAGAATAAACGTATAAAAACATGGTTAAAATACAAAAACTTGGACGGTTTTTAACAAATTTGAAGTTTACGGCCATTTTGTGAGCTTACCGTTAGAGATACGGAAAAAAATCAAGAATACAATTTCGTTGAAAATCTCATTTGCTACTGGCATTATTAGTTTTTAAATTCGACTTACGGTTAAGCCACAAACTGGCTTTGGAAAAAAGCTTACACTGAGAGAAACGGTCCGGCCGCCATTTTATTTTATTTAAATGGTTAAAATGAAAAATGGAAAAAAACCGTATGTATTCATGGCTCGTCCTAGGAATAAGGAACATTCGAGCAAAAAATCATCAAAATCGGTCAAGGCGTTTGGCCGTAATCGTGAGACAGACACACAGACGAAATGCCGAACGACGGAGATCTCGCTACGCTCGGTCAATAAATATATGTTTTATTCCCGGATTGGTAACTTGTAGTAAATATGCTTCATGAAATTTCTGATTTTTTGGTGAAATGGTCCTAGTAGGATTCTTCAGATACACTCTTTTTAATTATTTGGTCTATTAGTATTTAGCATTGTTTATAATTATTACAATTTTTAATTGTTGAGTGTTAGAAAGTTTTGAAGAGTGAGAAATATAGGTTAAAACCTAGTCGGATATCCATATCCTTATTTTAGTTATTTGTAATAAAACTACTTACAAATGGAGAGGTTTTAATAAAATTCGTATATTATATACGTTGCCTTATTTAAATTTAAAAAAACTTAGTAGTTTAATGTCTAGAATCATATTTTTATACTAGGGGCTCTACCCCTGGACGCTTCGCGTCCCAACCCCCCCCCCCTCAGATTGCTGCTTCGCTTCGCTCGCAGTTGGAAAATTCAATAAAGGATCTCGTTAATCTTTGGCTCGTTTGTACATAGATGACCTAGCATAAATCAGCTGTTTTATTTGGCAGCTGACTCAAACTCATTAAACATTATCTTCATAAGATTAACATGGGAAATTTGAAGGATTGTGTGCCGGAGCTCCTTCTTGGGTGAATAGCGGCTGAACGGATGATTGGATCTTCAATTTGATGGGAGTCGTTAGTTTAAAATTAAATTTTCTAAAACTTTTGTGTTCAAAATTTTTTTCTATCTCTTACCGTTTTCTTACAAAACGCAATCAAAGTGGAAAAATGAAGAAATTGAAAAATCGAAAAAATCTTTCATGCCCAAAAGGTGCTTCCAAAATAAAAAAATGTTAAATTCTGGCAATTTTTCCAAACGTTTCTCGTCGAGAGCTTTAATTTAAGTATAAGGTTGATGGGGTTCCGATTACGGGAAGTGCCTAATAATTAATGTCAGTGAATCAGTGAAATTGTCTATATTTAAGGACGTTGGGAGGAGCCTCCCTTCTCGGATGAATAGAGTGGCTAAATGGATGATTGGATATTGAATTTGACGGAATATCTCTTCTTTGAAATTTAATTTTCTGCAACTTTTGTATTTAACATTTTTTTGCTATTTCTTACCACTTTCTTGCTAAATGCGCTCAAAGTGGGAAAATAAAGAAATTCAAAAAATCGAAAAAATCGTTCCCGCCCAACAGGTGCTTCCAAAATTAAAAATTGTTAAATTCTGGCAATTTTCCCAAAAGTTTCTCGTCGAGAGCTTTAATTCAAGTATAAGGTCGAGG